>VWYP01027610.1:0-18631 GCA_013400435.1 Pycnonotus jocosus | reverse complement strand
GGAGGTGAAGAAGAAGAGCCTTAAGGACTGCCTCAAAATTTCCATCTTGTCTCCATCTACTTCTATTATAAAAACCTAAAACTACATATTTCTTACCCTGTGATAAGCTAATTTACTGTGCTTCACATTCTTGAGGTTTGTAATTCATCTCTGCTTTGTGCCAGGATCTGTGACCCCCATAGACAGGAACAAAAACCCCCCTGTTCCCCCCGCTGGACAGGTGTCAATTCTTTTTGCTCAGTTCCCAGACTGTTTGGCCAGGGTCTCCGAGCCTCATGGGCAGCCAGAGGGGTGCCCTGGGTTCCGACATATAAAGACTCATGGAAGTTATTAATGTCTACTTAGAACTATTATCTTATTTTGTAAAAAACATTTTTCTGAATTAACTGAGGAACAGAACAAGACCAGACAAAGCCAATCTGACAAGTAGTCTGTATTTATTATTAATAGAAACACTTCAGTAGTTATTTGAAGGCATCAAAGGCAAAGACAGAGAGCACATAAGAGTGGAAAAATTCCCTCAAAACAGCTAAACAAATGGAGGAACAGTTCAGTTAAGAAGAACCAGACAATCTCAATTTTTACTTTTTTTTTCCCTGAGTCAGCTAAACTGAAAAGTAAAGATTTGTGACTTGGGGTCTTTGTAGGGATTTTGTGTTTAGTTTACTCAGTGAATGTAGTCTTAATTATAAGTGGTTCCTACTTCTTCAAAGACTGATTTTGTGACAATAAGAAAAATTTAAAAGGTGTGAATTAAAAAAAAAAATAAAAAAACCCATAAAACAAGCAAACGAAAAAAGCCCAAACCCACAAAATAAAGCCTTGTGTCCTTCAATCTGTCCTGAATAGTGGAGTAATAGTTTGGGTTCTCGGGACAAAGGCATCTTTGTATACATATAATTATGCATCTGAAGGGTGTGCAGAAAGTTTTACAACCTGTCTAAAATTTCTAAAAGGTACTTTATTCAACTTTATGTGTATAAATAAAAGAAAATATTACTGCAAAATAAATGAGCAACATCATACAACCTTGCAAAAACCATCCACCTGAAAGAAGGTGAAAATTTCATCTCATCATGCTGCTGATTTTGTTTTAAAATTTGTTGTAGTGCTTTTGATTTACTAAAAAAAATTGGAAAATTCTTAGCATAAAAGCATAGATAGCAAAGTGGTATATCTCAGAGGAAAAAATATTGTCTATTTGCAGAACTCTAACATGTTAAGTAATTTTTTACAGGATTATATGAACAGGACTCCTCTGCTTTCATCTTCTGTTCAGAAAGTGACTTGCAGAACCATAAAATAATTGCTGCTAGGCTGCTCTTTGCAGAGGAAAGAACAAATAGCAGCGCTAAGATCTTACAACCCTCAAGGGGGGAAAAATATTTTATCTATGTAAGTTTTATGTATGTGAGTCTCAACACCTGCTTGAAATACTAACCGGAATTATTTCAGCTTCAGGTACGAAGTTTAACATCAAATTCAAAGTAAACAAAACAAAATAAAAAGAATCTTACCTATTGTGAGGACCTTTTACTGATCTCATAGTGGTCTAACTGCTGTTGGTCAACAGATGTAAAATCACTGTCTGCAAGGTTTCTCAAATGATATTAATGATTGAACAGCAATATTATAAAATGACTCATTAAAAAAACTAGATTAGAAAAGTTAAGAAAAAAAAAATGGTGCTATTTTTAGTTTCAGTTAGCTATCTTCCCTGTACTTCGATCCTTGTAACAGAATCATTCCCTAAAAATGTTTCTTCATTTACTTGCAGGATTTAACTAACCTGCCCAGGTGGTACACTGTCAGGGAGTCCTGGGCTTTTGCCTTATTACAGAAGGACTGAAGCACACGGATCTCCTTCCTGCAGACGCCATGATTTGTTCTCCAGCTCTTTAGTCTCTAGTGATGGCTGTGATGTATTAGAACACTTGAAGCAGGGAAACACTCAGAGTCCATCAACATCATCACAAAACAAATACTTAATGGACCCTTGTCTTGTGGATGACTGAGATTACTCAGACTTCTCACAATGTGAAGGCTATATTTAAGATTATATGTAGTATTTTTTTCACACTACTAAGTGTTTTGATCTACGTGCTTTTAAAAGGACAAACAGGTGTTTATTTTCATTTTTACCTCTGAAATCTGACCTAGCTTTTATGAAAAGTAGAAGATCTCTATTTTAACCACATTTGTTGAAGCATCTATAACAATAGACAGATCAAGGGTCCATCTAGCTGGACAATATGTTTGCAATAATTTCATTGCAGTCAGCTTATGTTATAGTCATATTGCATTTAAGTGTTTCAAGGGGAAAAGCCTTCCTATTTCTGGAAGAAAGTGGTTGGTTTATTTGTTTGTTCATTTGTTCTTTTTAGGCAAATAAGCATCAAAACTGTGCATTTCATTTTCAAAACAAAGCATTGAGTTTTGGTCATTTTTTAGCACAATATATGTCCTTTGAACTTTGTAGTAACATGATATATCCATGCCAGTACAGAATATTTTCAGCGATGCTTAATTTTGTATATTTCCATGGTAAGACAATGTTCCTCAAAGTATGAAACCAAGAAATCAACAACAAAGGTGTGTTCTTCAGGGATGTTGAGAAAATTCTGTTACTGTGAGAGTCAGTAAACATTGCAGAGATACTAAATGTTTTTTGTCTCAGTGATTAACAGTGAGACCAGTTATCTTCGTGGCAGCCAGCCCTGGAGACAGGGATGGGGAGCAGAATAGACACCATACAGTCCAGGAGGAAGCAGTAATGACCTGCTGTGCCACTTGAACAATAACAAGTGTGTGGGACTGGATGGGATTCTCCCAAGCATACTGAGGGAGTGGAGAAAGTGCTCACCAAGCCACGCACCATCATTTATCATCAGTCCTGGTTAACAAGGCAGGCCCTGGCCGTATCTGGCCTAAGGAGTAGGTCATATGGAGAGAAGCTGTGGGAATTGGGGGTGTTTAGACTGGAGAAGGCTCAGGGTGTGATTTTATCACTCTCAAGAGCTCACTAAAAGGTGATTGCAGCAAGGTGGGGGTTGACCTCTTCTCCCAGACAACTGGTGACAGGACAAGAGGAAATGGCCTCAGGCCTGAGCAGGTTTAGGTTGGACATCAGGAAGAATTTCCTCATAGGAAGAGTTTTCATGTGCTATAAAGTACTGCTTAGGGAGGTGGTGGAGTCATCACCCCTGGAAGTGTTCAAAGAATCACTATATATTGCACCTAGATCTATAGTTTAATTGATGTGGTTGTGCCTGGTCAAAGGTTGTACTTGATGATCTTGGAGGTTGTTTCCAACCTTAATGATTCTATAATTCTATGATTCTATATTTACCATAGTATTCCCAGATAGTGTGGCACCTCCATTCTGGGAAATACTCAAACTGGACATGATAGAATTTGGAGAAAACTTGTCTGACCAGCCCTGGTCTGAGCAGGGAGCTGGCCTTGGTGGTCTCCAGAGGTACCCATCAAAACTCAGTCACTCCACCACCTTTTAGAATGAAAAAACCATAAGAATTACAAGCAAAAGAGTGCTTCAAATGTTCTGAGATATCAGTATCTAGGACGTCATATTAATCTGACTTCTGCAAGTGTTCCTGTTGTCCAGGTAATTCTTTGTGTTCAGGTGTTTGGGCTTATTCTCTTCCGAACATATTCAACATTGTCTAAGGCAATTCCAAGGAGTATGCTTTCCTCTTCATTTTACCTGTTTTCTTGTTTAATCCCTCCTCTTCAAAGGATTTCCTATAAAAGTCAATTATCTAAAACTCTCTATTTCAAATGTGCTATATCTGTAAATTGCTTTCATTCTTTCAATTAAACAACTGTGGTCAAAGACTGAAAACAAAACACACCAACCAGCTAAACAACCCAATCCAGACATACATCACAAGAATCAAGCAACTAACCTGTAATAACTCAAAAAGCTTTGGGAAAAAGGTAAGATCTAACCAACAGCAAAAATCTGTTATGTTTATCTGTTAGGACAAGCATTTGACAATTCGCACAAAGCAAAGTCTCTCTTTTTGAAAAGTCCTTCAAAGTTACCTCCTTCTTCTTCTACATAGTCTTCAGTACATGGTGAACAAATTAACCAAAGCAAATGAAATAAGACACTGAACCATTAAAACTGAAAAAACCCCCTCATTGAGAATACAGTAATAACAAATGGGAGTTTGTGGTATACAAACTCTCTCTCTCTCTCTCTTCCTCTCTCTCTATGCTCTATTTTTCTCTATCATTGCATGTTGAATATATAATTTTGATCACATTAAACAAGAAGGATGTCTGATGAGATCAGGACAAGGACAGAACACTGATAAAAGTGCTTTTAAGACAAAAATGAGAAGAAATATTTTTCAAATACTATAATACTGACATCCTTTATTTCCTCGTGTCTGTCAGATTATCATGTGAGGGTTTTTAGATAAAACCAGAGACTATTCTAAAGATCAAAGCTACAAAGCCCTGAGTTCTTATATAATATATTTGTAACTATGATTCATTTTCCAAATCATTATTCATCCACCAGTACCTCTTAACCCAAAGCAGAAATATCTTTATAGGTACATTCACAGATTACTTGAAATAATTAGTGCATTTGAATATTGTAATGAGTGTAAACATCTTACAAAAAGGCTGAAGTGAAATAAATTAATAAACTACATGTAATTTGTTCATCTACTTTTCTATTTCTGTGTATTATTGACATCCATAAATATTAACAAATCAGCTAAATATTTGCAATATTTTTAGACAGATTGATCTAAGTATATAATTTTTCATCTCTTTCTATGGCTTCTATTTCAAATCCTTTTAATTTTTATTTGTATATTAGTGTCTCATAATATTTTATGTAGGCCATAACGTTTATATAAGTCTGCCCCACCCAAGGGTATCACTTACAGCATGTGTTTATAAGGAAACACAGCATTTGTGGTCACCATACTGGTCTGACTTCAATATTTACACTCATTTTTTTGAATTTTTTTGATTGATTGCAAATAAATTTGAAAGAAGAGAAGAAATCTAGGCAGGTGCTTGCATGTAGCTTATAAATTATTAGGGATACAGAAATACAAGAATGAATGATATGTGTCTTTCAACTTTGTACAATGAAGACAGATGCCAAAACTAAGATTGCAGATACTCCTGTTCTTATAAGTGAGTCTTGTGAGAACATACATGTTACTCAATGTAGTGACAAATTGAGTGATATAGCCCTAAATCTCTTAATTTTATTTTACTTGTTCTTAATTTAGTTTAATTGCATATCAATTTTAACTCCAAAGAGTTATGTATGCTATATGTATGTTAGCTTGTGAATAAAAACAGACTTTAAGTATCATATTTGTGTCCTCCATTCCCATTCTGCCAATCTATTTTAATTGTAGCTTTCATTATTGTCCTAGTAGTTGACTTTTGGAATCTGAAGTAGTGTTCTTTCCAAAGATACCAAATTTGTCATATGAAAAATTATACCACTGCTTTTTAAAAAATTTGGGTTTTTTTTTCACTGAATATCATTTTTATTTAAGGATTTTTGTTTGTTTGTTTGCTTTGTCACTTTTGGTTTTTATTGGGTAGTTCAGCAAAATTACCCGTCTTTTCAGGGCCATGCATAATCTTCTCTTTATCTGTGGGGATTTATTCAAAGGTATTATGGAAGTTATACACACAACTTGCTTTTAAAAAGTATGTCCTGTTTCTGCTTTACATATTACTCCCCAGGTTAAAAATGGATGTTGAATCTTGACACACACTCTCATCTCCCTCCACTCGCCAAAGCAAATGCCCAAGTAAGCAGACAGAATATTCTCTTTCTGTGAGACAGATTACTAGGTCATTTGCCTAATCAAGGTTTTTAAGAATACAAATCCAGTTACACAATATGCAAATTTTTCTTTTCCCTTGTAACTTCAAATCTAAGATGACATTTAAACTCTGTACCATATTTTGATGGCCAGAGACTTTTTGTATCTAGGTTTTGGGGATTTATTTGCTAGTTGGTTAATTTTTTTAACGTGGTTGGTTTAGGTTTCATTGTTTTGTTTTTTAAAGTGTTAATGAAACTGTATATTTTGTTGATTAAAAACAAAACCAACTAAATTTTAGGAGCTTGATTTTTTTGTGAACAAAACATCACTTAGGGAAATCTATTTACTGAAACAGCTTGAAGTTGAGATTTAAATAGCTAGAAGACTAATTTATATGTGAAGAATGCTTAAATCTATGTTAAATGTCTCCTAGATAATCAAGTTTAATTGTGAGGGGAAAAAGTAATTACTAAAAGACAATGTTAGATATAAATATTGAAATGTGGGTATTCAGTATGCATTGATTTTATTATTGCCAAATATTGTCTGCATTGAGACATTTTACATAACTAAGAAGGACATGAAAATAAACAAAATTGAAAACCTAATTGTTTTAAAGATGAAATATTTATAATTGAAATATTTTTTGCTGTTATAATCTGTGGTGTGGTTTCAGAAGTGATCATTAAGGACCTTGCTCATATTGGTACAACAATGAATTTGAAGAGATATGATATGATAGAGTGGGTAACAACTATGTTGAACCTCTGGACAATTTGGCACTGAAAACTTTGCTGTAGTGTATGGAGAAAATACTATAATAGGAGAGAGGAGAAAGATTCCTAAGTTTTCAAATGAATCTGAAGTTTATGAGGTAGTTTGCAGCCATCAAAAGACACCACACAGCCTTAAAAGATGTTTCTTACCTCTATCAGGGAAACATTTCATTAGAGGGTCAGGAGGAAGAGCACAAATTCTCAGTCCTCCCCTAACTCCATCTTCTACTTTGTGCTGTTTTGTCTCACCATGCCCATCACTCCTTACCTGGACTTATCTAGTCTGTCAGCAGATGATACAAGGATGGAAACGTCCAAAATCCTACCTTCAGAATGTTACAATGTGCAGTCCTAAAATACATGCATGGCCTTGCAGTTGCTTTGTCTCAGGCTTGATTTGTTCATCTCAGTCCATCCTCAGTTTATTCTCTCATCTTATTCTGGGAGGAGTAACCTTCCAGAGGCTATCCTTTGCACTCTTTAAAGGATGGTCAAAGGAGAGGGAACACTCTCTTCTTTGGTTCAGACCTCAATCTGGCACAGACTTTTATCTTGAGACTGGCTTCTGGCCTGAGTATGTCAGCAGATCTTGCATCATTTTGTGTGAATTTTTACCTTTCTCTTCTAATATTATTGCTCTGTCATTTGTTTCATTTCTCTAACCTTAGTAATTATTTTTTCTTTTGGGCTGAGTCCTTTAAATTATTCTTTCTGGAGTATTTCTACACCACGGAAGGCCTCACCTGCAATGCCCCTTTCTTCTACTCCCTGTATTATTCTTTCACATTGAAAAAAGGATTGCTGACATTTTTTTTATGAACTGTGTCAGCATTTCAGTATCTTCAGCTCAGAATAGACAAAATTATATACACAGATAAAAGGAAGGTGTTCTTTAGTACGGTGTGAAGCTAAGATTCTGTTTTTAACATGCCATATTTAATAGAACAGACTGTGGATATAAAAACTTAGTTTAATAGTATAAATGCCATTTCAAGACCTTTTCTAAAATC
Source organism: Pycnonotus jocosus (assembly GCA_013400435.1). NCBI lineage: Eukaryota > Metazoa > Chordata > Aves > Passeriformes > Pycnonotidae > Pycnonotus > Pycnonotus jocosus. The sequence goes on along the minus strand of VWYP01027610.1, from coordinate 11,011 downwards.
AAGTTATATTTTAAAGCAAAGACAATGTTTGTTTTTACACTGATGCCAGTGGAGAGTGGGGTAGAAAGAAATTATTTAGATTAAAGTCCCATGGTTCAAAATAACTTTTCTCTCTTTCCTCTCAAATCCTGAGGTTGAAATGAAGTTCTTGTGTTTATTAAGAAATAAAAACATAAGAGTAATAATAATCACAACAGTATTCTAAAACAAAGAGAAATCTGTTTGGAAGGACTGTATTCAAAAATAGTCTTCAGAAGTAGAATATAATTATAGTCAATCCTGGTGACAGAATGTGTCACATCAATGTTTGAAGACCCTTTCTTTGCTGCTGAATGACATTATTTTTATTAAACAGTATGACGGCTGTATGCTGCTATTAATATCATCACTGTGCTGGCTTTGGCTTAAGCAGAGTTAATTTTCTTCACTGTAGATGGTATGTTTTGGATTTTTGCTGAATGGTTGTGGCAGTGGGTCACTGTCAAAGTTATAATTGTTGAATGTAAACGATTTGTTCCATGTACCCCACTATCCCTATTTACTGCTTTTGTCAATCAAACTGTTACATGACCCTTCCCCCTCCTCCCCTCCTGTCTGTCACCCTGGACTCAGCCTTCCTTTCCAGAAGATTCTCCTGAGCTCGAAGGGTGATTCGACGGGACCCCCGGTCCTTCCCCCCTAACCCCCCCTTATTGGCTGTGTCCTTGATTGTCATCTTGTGTCCTACACCTCTGTCCAGAGCCATTGGGTGGAAGCCAGGTCCTGCCCGGTATACCACCCCCCCTATAAAAGCTGATACAATTGGGTTTTGGCGGGCTTTTTGGGGCAGGCTCCTGAGAGGTAGGGGACCCTCGCTGGGGCTCCTCTCAAATAAACCCGTGTTTGCCCCCCCAAAAAGTCTCCCGTCTCTCCTTGCCCTCGCCACGGTCCCCCGTTGACGTCCTCAGGGGGGGAAAAGACCCCACAAGGGAAAGTAAGGTCGTGCACCGTCTGTGCACCTGACCGAGCCGTACCCCAAGACTGTTGCCGGTGTGCCTGAAGCTAGTCGGGGCTGCAGGGACAGCGCACCGCGGCAAATGGTGTTGATAATGTAGAGATGTTTCTGTTATTGCTGAGCAGGGCTTACATGTAGCCAAGTATGTTCCTGCAATTCCTACTGCCCTGCCACTGAGGCAGCCAGAAGTACACAAAAAGCTCTGAGGAGACACAGAAAGGATAGCTGGTCCAAACCAGAGGGATATTCCATAAAGGTAACATATTCAGTATGTAAAACTGAAGAAAGAAGAAGGAAGATGGGAATTCTTAGAGCTATGGCATTTGTTTTCCCCATTAACCCTGATTCCTGTGTAGCCCTGCTTTCAAGGAGTTGGATGAACACCTGTTTGCCCATGGGAAGTGGTGAGAGAATTCCTGGTTTTATTTTGCTTGTGTGTGTGGCTTTTGCTTTGCCAATAAACTGTATTTATCTTAACCCAAGAGCTTTCTCACTTTTATTCTTCCCTAATTCTCTCCCATCCCACTGTAGGGGACTGAGCAAGCAACCCATAAGGCTTAATTGCTGGCTGATTTTAAACCATGAAAATCACATCACAGCATCATTCAATAACTGCATCAGTATCATAGTCACATGCTGGTTGTCACTTTACTAATTACAGATTAACTGAGCTGTTCAAATCATCTTTTCCATTAAACTTCATGGCATTTTCTCCAAGCTCCCTAACATGCTCCATTTATCCACTGGCAATACGTGAAGACTCAGAAAAAATTATGATGAATTGTCTGCATGTATAAATTCAGTTTAAGCTGGAGAGCTTAAAGAGGAGCTGTGTGGGAGAGCTGTCATGATGATTCTTTACCCCATGAAATGTAGGAGACATTCATTCTTGTGTTTCAAATGACCATTTGTTATAGAAGGAATTATGAGATTAAATATTGAGGGCTAACTGCATCATGAAAGAAAAAGCCTACACGCATAGAACAAAACAAAAGCTGCTAAGAATTGTAAATCAAGAAGTAGCTCAAAATAAGCTTTTAACATTAAAGGGCAAATGTATAATTTGATACACATGAGCTGGGAACTTCCTCTTCAAGAAAAAAGGCGTTAGTATTTGAGCAAAATGACAAGCACAGTATTTTAATACAGTCTAAATTAAACAGCATCTAAATCTATTAAGCAGCATTGCATTTAGGGTTTTGAAGGTGTGAGAAGTTGGCTGCTACTGCAGGCCACCCAACTGCATGTCCTGTCTGCAATACAAAAGATTCCAAAGCAAAAGCGAAACACAGAAAAATATATTGTCCATTTAGAAAAATAACTTCTCACCTGTGGGGAATATGGTGTATAAATTCGCGTATGAAATATATGTCCAAACCCCAAAGCCTCGAGCAGGCGCTTTTTCTATTTTTTCCCTTTTTCCCGTAACTCGGCACTCGTTTCAGAAAACACATTTGTAAAATAAAGGACGGAGCCAGGGTGGAGATAACCGGTGCTTGGGCCTGAATGGAGGGATGGACATTTGCAACAGAAAGAGTATCCCGGGCGGAGATGGGTGCCAACGTCCAAACAGGATACCCACATTCCAAGATGATGGATCTGTGATATCAATCTACGGGACTATCTTGGTTTGATACCATCTCCTGCCTCGATGATACTGNCACAAAAACGGCTTAAAAACCCCGGGTTTTCGAGGCTTGGTGTGGAGGTTTGGTTGGCAGACAGACTCTGTGTCGCTCGCCTCTCCACCCATAGCTAGCTGTGCTGACCCCCTTTTTCGTGGCTTTTCCAAAAATTGTGGTTTTTTAATAAATTGTCTTTTTATATTAATCTGGTTCTTATTAATTTATAACATCTCCCAACAGTAAATAAACCACCATTACTAAGCAATTCATATATTTTTTGACTTCTTACTATGATTGGGTGAAATTGTTGCTAACCACATATTGAGTTTAATGATTGTGGAAAATTAATGTGTTAAATTTTCTATATAGATATATATAGAGAAGATTATATATATATATATAAAAGATTCTATATAGATTTTTCTATAGAAAAGTTAAGATATTTATTAAAAAAAATCAAATAGAATTTATTGCAGAGCAGGAAACTGGTTGGGAACATAAAGGTAAGAACAGAATTTTATTTTAGGGGCTAAGAAATGGTTATGAGAGTGTAGGGCATCTATCTCTATGTTATAATTTATGATAATTTATCAATTTAATTTGAGTGGATGCAATAAATTGGATTCCCCCCCCCACCTCTGGGACAAACTTTATTAGCATAGGTTTAGATGCAGACAACTGACTTTAGGGTTAATTTTCAGTGTATGAGAAAGCAGAAAAGGTAGCTGCTGCACTGGAATCTCAAAAACCATCATGATTCATTAAAGTACAAAATAGTGTCTTTTATCTTTAAAAATGATGAAAGAACATCATTGTACTATGCTTTTGAGAATTAACCTACATTTGGGTGTTTTTTCCTTGCCCCTTTGAGATGCTATCCTTCATACCAGCTGATTCGTGTGATTGCAGTAATGACTCCTACAAAAAGCCCAGACTAAGAGGTAGTTCATCGGAGATTTTCAGCATTGAAAGGAGGAATGTCGTTGCCACAAAATGCTCATTTGAATTCAGAGCTAGGGATTTTCAGAATCATGACCAAAAATATGGAGAAAGTTCCATCTCCTGGCTTAAGTGCCTGACATTCTTTTGACACAAAATTCTTTGTTCCAATGCATACTCTTAAACTGCTGCTCAGAAGCTGTTTCAAAGACTGCAAGCTGTGTAACTTGATCAAGGCTTTTCACAAACTCTTTGTGTTTTAGCTCCTGTCCATGGCCATTCGATGAGCACCAAGGGGGCAGAAAGCTCTGCTACAATGTCTCATTACAGCCACTGTCAGTGGCTTTCCTGTCAATGGGTATTTCTTACCTAGAGAATTTTGGAGGGAATATACAATAACACATCTGTGCACTAGTATAGACATAAATGACGTGTTATTACAGAACTTCACATGTTTTTGCATACATATGATTTTTCCCACAAAAGCTGAGATCACTGCAAACAATGGGAATTAAGTCCTTATTTTATTCAAAGTTTACCATGTTCACTAGTGCGGCATGAATTTCTCTCATGTTTGATCCAGAGGATATCTTTTGTCATCATTACAGCTTAGCTGTAGGAAGGACTTTTCTAAGAAACTACAGAAAATCATGACTTAAGTACACACATGCTTTTAAAAAGTACCCATTTCATGGTATTTCTAGCACTATAGCCTTTAATTGATACATTTGAACTGGAGTCATGTCAAGGTATAGTAATTGTGAGTAAACATTGAAGCATTTGTACCACTGTTTATATGTAAAAAGTCATCACTGCTAAATGGCATCTCCACTAACATTCTCAAGAAAATGGAAGTTAACTTTTTAAAAGCACAAGTACACAAATTGATGAAATTATAGATAGCCAATTATTGTCTACAGCTCTTTTGGGAAGGTTATAATTTTGAGGAGTTGGATGAGCAGAAAAGCATATGTTAATTACTTTTTATTTTCACTTTGATATGGGATTTAACTGGGTTCCTTGAATAACATGTATATTGAGAAAATGTCTCTGCTTCTGTACCCTGCAAAGAATCAAAGGAGAAGTTGCTAGTACCTATTCCTGTGAAATCTGTTTTGAACACTGACTTTATTAAATTGTGTGAGGAAATAGTGTTAGATCAATATTATACTCACCTGAATATGAGAAGTCAGATTTCAGGAAATGAAATATATATATTGATTCTAGTATTAGTAATTTAGATAAGAAAGGACTCTGGTCACACCATCCACCTACCTGTGAGGAGCAGGGACAATTTGCATCATGACCTTTATCTAGCTGATCTTAATCCGGTATCTCAAAGGAGTGGGAATCCCAGTCTTTCAAGGCAATCTCCTTTGAGGGCTTCAGTGTCAACGCTGTGAAATATTTCTGATATAAAAGTGGAATTTCCCTTGCTGCAGCCTGTCTTTTGGCCTCTATTCACACCAGGACAAGTGTGGCTCTTCATTTTCTAAATGTTTCGACGAGCAACAAGTTCTCTCACTAGCCCTCATTGCTTCAGAATGAGGAAGGTTTCTTCACTGACTTTTCCTTTCTTTTTCCAAACTATGAGGTCTCCATCTGTTATTAAAAAAAAAAAAAAAATTGTTTTGGTTTCATCCAAAACTGAAAGCAAAAGTAGAACTATAAGTAGATGAATTTAAGTGCTCCTGAGCACAGCATTTAAATGCTTCTGCATAGCACTTTAAATGATTTGACAGTTTTAAGAAAATATCTCACTTTTGCAGGCCTAGGTGAATTCTTCTGATAGATGTTTTTTGAGAATCAATCTCTCCTCTGAAAGCAAAGAAATTGTTAGTGTACTGTTGGAGTTTCACATTTATAGGTCAGTAATTTATTGCATTACCCTCATTTAGTATGATTGAAATGAACATTTCAGAGGAAAATAAAGTGAAAAAAAGTATTGTCTTTGCAGTAGGCTTTTAGATTTTGATTGTTATTTAAATAAACTAGCACATCAAATTGATCCAGTGCTATCAGATTTCAGGAAAAAGACTTTAAGGACTAGGACCATTAAGGTTTTGAAATAAAGAAAACTAACACAGCTGTAAACAACAATGACCATTAAAAAAAATCCTTCTTAAAAAGAAAGGCATTGAGACGTGAATAAGTAAGTCAGGCTATGAAGTTTCATATTTGCAACAAAAAGCTTCCAATCAAACTTTTCAGCATGAAGATATATGTATGTTCTTGGTAACACAACAAAAAAAAATCAGATCACTTTAACATAGTTTTGATAATAGTATTTTGCCTGAGATGGTTTAAAATGTACTTCTTATATAAGGGTGGAACAATTTTTGGATAGGTCAACCTCATATCTGACTTGCAGTATCCTAAATGACAGTGGCCTTTCTGAAATTTCATTAGAACTAATGTGTAGGACAGTATGTATATCTGCTATATACATCTATATGCTAAACTTTTTTAAGGGATAAAAAATATAAATAAATATAGTAACATAAAATAATTTTGGACTGCAGTCAGAAGTAATATGACTGAAAGAATTCACTGCAGTATTAATCAATCACAAATTTTCAAGTCAAGTCTACCAACTGATTAATCTAGATTTAGAGGATAATATTATATGAAGTTTTAAAATCTTTTTAAATAGGCATTGTATAGGCATTTATTTCCACCAGCTGCAAGCAATTATAATAAAACTAAAATATTTGGGAACAGGCCAATCAACTCTTACTTTTGAATAGGTATACTCCTACACTCCTACTCTACAAACACCAATACATGTGTAAAACCTTTTAAGAATGTGTTGTAACCTTCATTTACCCATGAAAAACCATGATGGATGCCTAGCAAGCATAGAGTTGCACACTGTGGGATTCTGCCACCTATCCTAAATTCTGGATTGTCAATTAGTACTTCAGTACATTTATTTTATGCCGCTGAGCTGGCCAATTAAATGTTGGTGAAATAACAGACTGCTGACTGAGTGCAGATTTTTTTAATTACAAAGCCTCAGACATATGTATTACATTCCTAAATTGTAAGCTCAAAGGAGAAAACAAATTCTGGAAGCCAAGAGACAAATGGGAAATTACTTAAGAACAAGGGAAAATCCTATTACAGGGACAGTGCAGAGAAAATAAATGAAATTTACCAGAAGCTAAAAATTAATTTTATAAATCTTATTTGGAAATAGCCACACAAGAAAAGACTCTGCACTAATTAGCATGCTTTTGTATTTAATATAACTTTTATTTTTATCCGTTTTTTCTTTCTGTGTTATCTTTAGGCATTGTATGCTGGTAATGATTTTAACAATCTCTTTAGAATATATTTTCATGCATTTGATGGCTTTTTTATATATAAGTATATGTGGTCTTTGCCTCTCAAACTTTAGAAAGGCATTGCATCTGTGTCCAATTCTAGGCTCGTCAGTACAAGAGAGACAAGGAGCTCCTGGGGAGGGTCCAGTGAAGGGTAAAAAAAGGTGATTTGTGGTCTGGGCCATCTCCCTTATGAGGACAGACTACAGGAGCTGGACCAGTTCAGTCTGGAGGAAAGGACTGAGCAGGCATCTCATTAATGCATGTAAATATCTCAAAGCAGGTGATATTTTAAGAGGATGGTGCCCAACTCTTCTCAGTGATGCCCAGCGACAGGATGAGGAGCAGTGGTTATAAAACACAAGAAGTTCCACACCAGCATGAGGAAGAAATTCTTTACACTGAGGGTATCCAAGCAGTGGAACAGGCTGCTCAGGGAGCTCATTGAGTCTCCCTCTCTGGAGTCATTCCAAAACCATCTGGATGTGCTCCTGTGTCACCTGGTCTAGGTGCCTTGGCAGGGGGATTGGACTGGATGATCTCGAGAGGTCCATTCCAACTCTAATAATAGAGTTCTGTGATCTAAAACACAAAAATCCTTCTTTTCATAACTGAGTGAGATCATTGTGGTTTTGTTTCAAGAAGCTAAATCTAAAGTTAATTTTCCTATCCTTATTCAGGTCCATAGAGCAAAACTTTAGTATGTATGCATGTAGGCTTGTGCAGAAACTATTAGAAATGCTTATCTCTGCATGATATTCTAGCTGTATCAGTGTGTGCAGGTTTCTAAACGCTAAGTAATCTGCAGCTCATAAAGGCATTTTAAATACTCAGAGATAGGTGTTCACTGGGTTTTTTGATCATAAAAATGTTAATTTATTCGTGTATATGTTTGCATTTATTTTTTACTGTATTATTTATTGTTTACTATAAATATGCTGTCTATGGATACAGAATAAAATATTTAGAAATAGATTTTTTCCTATTTTCTGGAACACTGAAACATCAACAAACATATTAGTACTTTTCTAGTCCTTAAAATCTAGTAATATTTTCTTCCTTACTGCAATTTCCATTTCCTACAATAAAAAGGTAATTTGACAAGTTTTCAAAAATGCTTCATGTTTCAAAACTTTTTTCCACCATGCTCTCCTTGTTTTATTGTACCATTGCAGCTGCCACTAATAGGTTAGACAACATCATGCTAAATAAGGCAATATTTTTAAAAAGCATAAAAAATTTAGCAGCTTAAAATTTCTGAGATTTCTTTGTTTTCATTTTATTTCAAAGGAAATCTGCAAAAATATTTTTGACAGTGTCTCATCACAAAGTGTAAATATGCCTGAAATGATTAAATCATAAGAGGTGAGTTCTAAGAAACATAATTCTTTAATAATGTAATAATGCCTCCTGTGAATGCTAGCATTTGTCTTTCTAGAACAGATTCCAAGACATCAATAGACCAGATGCCAGAAATTTTCAAATTTTCAAATATTAGGGAATATTAGAACATTAGAAATAGTTAGTCAAAGTTTTTATCAACAAAGTGAATTAACTACTATGAAAATACTTTTGCATTGTTCCATTTCAGTATACCTCTAAAACAAAGATAACTGAACATCATTTTAATTTCTTATTGGTTACAAATTCTGTCCCACTGAGAATCATTCTGTTTTTGGGATCTCACTGTGCCGAAAGAACAAAACAATTAGTTTCGGCCTGAAGCAATATGAAATGCAGAATATATTTGTAATAGCCAAAGATATGGAAACATCTGAACTTCTGCAATATGAACAGAGTACCTCCAGGTGTAACACCCACTCCTTGGAAAACAGTTGTAAGTCTACTGTGCCATTTTCAGTAGCCAGGAGCCTGTGAAGTCTCATATGGGAGCACCTATAGGATCAGTCAATTTGCTTAAGATTAGCTCAGATAAACCAGTCTTCTATCCCTTTTTTGTTTTGTACTCTATATCATGTACCTGGAAGACAATTTAAATACCACTGAATCTTTGCCTTAGCCTTAGGTTCAACTTTGTTTATAAGCCTTTGTCCCTCCACTTTTTTTTCCTTTGTATTGCACAAAATGGAATGAATACAGGATAAAGTGGCTTAAGTAGATTGAATTTAACTTTGATTGGTAAAAAGGTTTCTCTTTTTCAATAATATTATGAAGCACTACTGAGGAAAATTTCAGCCACCATCCATTTTTTTCTCAAATGTCAATCCTCAATTGATTGCTGACACCCTATTGTTGTGCATTCAGGTGTGTTAAAAGACAGGAGAAAGAAGATCTGACTTGTTATTCTGTCAGGCACAAAGATTTCTGGACTTTACCATGGCTTTGTTTTTTGTTGTTATTGTCCTGTTGGATTTTTTTTTTTTGGTATTTGAAGTTTTTTGTTTGTTAATGAAGTTTTTGTTTCTTTGCTTGTTTGTCTCTTTGAGGGGGTTGCTGGTTTTTTGTTTGTGGGGTTTTTTTGAGAAATGCTCCTCTGATCTCTCTTTCCAAATATGTTTACCAGAAAAAAAAAGATCCTCCTTAGCAAAAATAAAAATTAAAAATCCCTGCCTTTTGCATTTTATCTCTTTTCCCTAGCAGCTGCTTCTCTCCTTATTCTGAGTCAAATATATATTAGAATTATATGAATGATTGAAGTTCCCCATGTAATATTTCCTGTGGATAATTATTGATCTTCTTGTTCTTTATGACTCATTTGTCTCCTGATCTTATCAACTCATGCAGACATATAAGTTTTCTGCCATATCCTACAGCATTTTAGTACACTTCTATTATCTTTCTCTACCACCACTGTTGTAAATCTCCTTTTATTTCTGCAGTAAACATACTGTAAAGCTTTACTTTCAAATCAGTTTTGATAGGGAGGATTTTTTGTTTGTTTGAGATTGGTTCTCAACACAGGATCGATGAATTTGAGCACAAAATAGGTAAAGACACAAGATAGACTAAGCTTAATTTAAAAAAATGATTGCTTCTCTAACCATTTAGTTTTAAAATCACTTTCTCTTGCACTCTAACTTTCCTCTAATTCCTGAAGGATTGTAGTAGTTGAACCTCAGAGGTTTAACATTTAATTGTAATAAAAGTCTGATAAATGAGAAGCAAGAGGACAGACAGAGAAGATAAAAATAAAGAATGGGGAATAACTGACAAAAGTGGTCTGGCAACAATAGTAGGAATAAATCTCTATTAGAGTCAAGTAATATTTGTCCAGTACTGGAACGAAAGAAAAGAAAGGAAATAATGAGGATTTAGCAAGAGGAATAAATTTCAGCAAGGGCCGCCTTTTTAGAAAAAAACTGGAAGCTATTAAAATTGAAAGAGGATTTGTACAGGGGTGTGAAGGTTTCACGTTGGCTGAATTTTGTTTACCTAAATGTGAGATAGGAGTTTTCGGGAGGAAAAGGCAAAACAGGCTCAACTTGAAAGCAAAACAAATAGTTTATTAACAGACACACTAAAAGAAAAAAAGAAAAAAAACAGATTAAAACTTTCAAAATCCTTCCCTTCTTTACAAACTGTTCAGTTTCTACGAACAATGTAAAGAGGTAAAACTCAAAACTCTAGGTCAATACCACTTGTAAAATAGTCACTCTTTCAGTCTTTGAGACAGAGAAGTCTCTCCTGTTATTTTTAGAAACTTCCCACATCAGCAGCCCACCCAGGACATTCTGCAATTGTGGAACCTCCCATATCCTTGTAGCCTTTACCTTGACCACACGTATGGATGGGTCGTAGACTCACAGATTAGAGTAGTACCTGAAAAAAACCCAACAAAACTGTAGGGGTTTACATTTGTTTGCTTTTTCTTTTTCTTCTTACTTATGGAATTTTCCCCCATATGTTGCTAGGGAACTAACTGCTGGATAGTTATGGGCACTTTTGGGCAGGACAAAGGNTTATGGGCACTTTTGGGCAGGACAAAGGGGGACACCTTTTGTCTCTCTGGGGGAGGGGGAGGGAACATGAGTGCTTGTGGGTGCAGATAAAAGACAGAGCTGGAGGCAGCTTCTCCCTGCTTTGCTTTGTTCTATGGGCACCCTCAGAGAGGACACAGACAGACTGTTTGGCGGACAGAACCCCAGTCCCGGAAAGATTTTCCACCG
>VWYP01027607.1:0-54159 GCA_013400435.1 Pycnonotus jocosus | reverse complement strand
TCTATACTATAACCCAGGACAGTTGGGCAATGAAAAAAATCTTCTTCCAGAGCTTCTAGCTCTGTGCTATATTTTTTGGAAGAAACTACATTTGTCTTTGTTGACAAGCCAAAATGCTTTTGGGCAACACTTCAGTGAAAATAGTTGTGTAAAAACTCTGAAAATTCCAAGAAGAATAATATAATTACTAGGCTTGAGGAAAATACTTCAGTCTTTTCATCACAATTTTCTCTAAGTCTGGTCATATAGGATAAATGCAGAAAAACTTTAGTACAAATAATATGAAATTAAAAATAAAAGATTGAAAATTTAAAAAATATTTTGAGTTGATTTGTATTTTTTTTTTTTATTTCTTAATTCACGTTATTTTTAGAGTAATGAACCTTTTGTTCTGGTTTGGGATTGTAGATTATTTTAGAATCCCACAATTTTTCTATGTGATTTCTCATTTGTCTGTTGCTCCTGTGACCTGAACATATCTCCTTTGTTATTAAATTCTGTTATCTATTTGATATGAGTTTAGAGGATGCTCATCTGATTTCTTTTCCATTAAGAATCTTTCTTCATTAGGAATTCCTTTTAGTGAAGAACTTATTACATTCAGGGATATAAAATGAATGATATCAAAAGCTTCTTGATAAGGCACCTGGAGGAGAAAAAGTGAGTGGGAAGCTAGGCAAGGAGAAAATTAAATTCAATAATAAAGGTTATAAACTCAAGAATTTAGGGACAATAGAAATGACTGCTGTAAGATGGTGGATTATTTTTTGGAAAAAATATAGAAAGAGAAAATGAGTTGATCAGTAGATCATTGTATAGAGATACAGGTGTGTCAAAGTTACAGTTCAAGACACCAAGGAGACCTCAAATTGGTCATCACTGCTGGCACTCAGGAAGGATGAGTTATAACCTAAGAGTCTGAGGAAGAGCTATGAGAATGATCAGAATAGACATGACACTGCAATATCTTTTTTAATTTAGCAAAATGAAAAATATACATGGGGTGTTGTATTTCTCTGGGGAATGGTTTTTTCCTCCAGGAACCCTGCAGTCTGTGACCATAGAGTTTGATCCTTCCTTCCTTTCTTGACCTCCTTGACTGGGGTCCAGTTATCTTTTCTTGACCAGGAGACTATATAATGCCCTGTTCTTCCTTGTTCGTTCTCTTTCCCCCCTGGAAACCTTTGAGAATAAATGCTTCAAAACAACCTTGGGGAAGAGCCTCTTTTGAATCTTTTGCCTTGTCCCTGATATATTCCTCCAAATCCTCTCAAGGAACTGAGCTAGCCAAAGGAGCCCTGGGCGGAGGGCGGGAGAAGTTGTCACATGGATTAGAACTTGATATTAGTTGGTTCATTAAAGTGAGCACTATATAGCAAAAACAGCAGTCTGAGTTAAAAGACATAAAAACAAATGTACCTGAACTATCTATGAATAAATTTCATTTGTACCTCTGAAACTTTTCTCATCAACAAGGCACTAAAGTTGTGGAGCAATGCTTCTCTGTGATGGCCTGAATTGGAGTCCCGCATTAGGAGAAACACTCTAATTTTGTCACTTGAAAATGAAATCTGATTAAGGATGGTTTTTGTCTCTTTCCAATCTCAATCCTTTTGTTCTACAACATAGAATGCTTTGGTCTTTTATTTTATTGCAGTGACCACATATACAATTGTGTGTGTGTGTGTGTCTTCTTGAAGTCACATCACATCTTCATAAGTGTCTTCATCTTCTCAGTTCTTGGCAGCTGTAGGGAAAAGTATCATCAGTTTTTCTTTTTTTTTTTTTTTTTTTTTGCCAGAAGGAGATCACAAATGAAGGAGATTCTGCTCCTCTCTGGCTGCAGTGTGTACTGAAGTCTACAGAAAGTCTCCTCTTTCTGTACTCTGGACATCACTGTTCAACAGAGGATTTCCAGGTTCTTTTCCTCAGAAAATCAAGGAGCCACCATTCAGCCTCATTCAACCTTCTTGAGTGTTGCTTGTCTACAGGTTTTCTGGGAGAAAGAGAAAATTAAGGTGGAAAGTGGCATGGCTCATTGCTATTAAGTGCACTAGACATAAAATGGTGAAATGCAGGCTGGTATCCCCAGATTTTACATGCTGATTTTTTGTAACTTCAAAACATTTAATGATACATCTTTTTTTCATAAAAGACTTATTTTGGCACATTTGGTGAGGTGAATTTTAGAGAAAGTTTGTTTCTGAATCCCATCATTCAGGAAAAAGAAAAGAAAAGAAAGGATGTTATAGTACTCTAGAGATTAAAATACTATTTGCAACATGTGTATGTTCCAGCTAATATTTTTAAAAGTTCATAATTTTTAAAGCCACACTAATGATTTTTAGCTGGAATGCCCTATGCAACTTGCTTTCTTGCTGTGCTAAGCAAGCAGGATCCACTGGTCCATGAAGGAAACAGATGAGAATAGAAATGTATGAACTTGTTTTAAAATGCAGCCAATGTAAGGGAAGAATTCCTTCCTGAGCTTGCCATCAGTGACACAAACTCCAGAGAGAAGAACATCTGGAGGCTGTCTCCAGCAATCAGGTCTTCACTGGCAGCTGGTAAGATAACTCTCACTGAGAAACAAATGAAAACCGTGTCAGTCACATATTCTTGGCAATTAATATCACAGGATTAGATTGCAAGAACTACTGATTTCACTTCCTTTATTTCATGGCAGTGGTATCCAAAAGTGAATAGTGCACACCTCCATAGAATTGTGGGAAGATAATTACAGGCTGATTACTCATTTGGTTTGGCCACATGAAGAGTTGTTAAATACTACTAAGAAGGCAACATTTCCTACTGACACTCCAGTGTTTTTATTTCTTAATATAGTGATTTTCTAGAAGTTCAGACTGTGTTTAACTAAACAGTTTTGCATTTTTCACTGTGACTGGCTTTGAGAAGAATTACTATCGCCATGCTAAAGTATGTGCTAAAAAGAGTTATAAACTTGGTAAAATTTTGTGTCACTCATACTTTGATGCTTTATGAGAGAAAATGCCATGAAATATGTAGTCCAAAGCAGCCCTGTTAATTTGATAGTTATGCATTGAATATCACCACATCATAAAATAATTTAGATTGGAAGGGAGTCCAGGTGGTCTCCATCTCCTCCAGCGTTGAAAGGAGGTTGCTCAGGGTTTTGTTCTTTTGCTCAGGGAAAGCTGTCAGGACTGGAGGAAGCACAGGCTGTTCCATAGCCTAACCATCTTCATGTGGATGGGGTTTCTTCTTCATTTCAACATAGTTCTGTTTGCAAAACCTTGGATTTCTCAGATGAATACCAGTGTATAAAATTACAAAATATTAAAGGTTTAAATGCTCTGAGAATATTTATATGTGCTTCAAATGAGTAAAATTCATTGACCTGAATTAAACAATACACTATATAAAAATATTTCTATGGTTTTTGGAAATGCTTTCTTTTTTGTCTGTTGCTGAATTTGAATGCAATATTTTTTTCAATTTGAGACACTATTGTCAAATTCTACACATTTCTGTAGTAGAATCAATTGCTTTTGACCCAACTTCTTTAAGTATTTAGGAATAATATCAGAAAGATACTTCACAACAAAAACTATGTCTCCAGACTCACTCACTGGGTTTGAAAATGTAAGTAGCTGGAAAATATAGTGTGTCAGTAAGTGGGACTACTGGAATCTCGTTTCACCCAACCTGTTTTCTTTGGTTTTTTGGGAGGTTTTCTTGGAGGTGGGTCATTATTTTGTGTTTTGTTTGTTTTGTTTTTTCTTGTTTGTTTGTTTGTTTGGCATGATAAAATTCCCATTTTTAAACATTTCTAAATTTTTAACCACTTTTCTGTGATATGAGGTTGTCTTTTAAGCTGAAGTAGTACAGAAACAAAATACCACCTTCAAATGAAACCAAGAAAATAATCCTTCACCCCAAAATGAGCTTAATTTTAAGAAATATAATAATTTATTGATTGTTCCATTTTTGAGGAGATATAATCAATGGATGTCATTTTGCAGAAAGGGTACAAGATGTTTTTTGTATACAATGTATTTAGTTGCAATCCATTGAAAACCATCTCAGGAAGACAGTATTTCAAGTCTTGTGCAGCATATAATCATTATTTTAAAAAGGATTCATCATAGTGCTCAGATGAAAAATTCACACCAAACAGACAGTATTTAATGAGTAAATCAATAATGCTCATTTCAGGAAAAAATTAGGTATGGAATATAGCTAGGGAAGATAATAAAGCAAGATCAAACACTAAACCTCAGAACTGATGACCCATTAGGGGTAATACAATTTACTTCAGTATCAAACTGAAGTACATTAGGAAACTTATATCATAAAATTTGCTGTGTAAATGCAAATTCAATCTAATTTCTCATATGATTAAAGCTCAGAGAGAAAGGAATTCTACTATAGTGTTAAATAACAGTACATCAGTGAGTTACACAGGATAAGAATAAGCATAAAATTGTGCTTATTATTAATAAACTGCTATATAAATATATTTTATTGGTCAGAGAGAAATATACAAGTCTGTTCTCATACACAGTTCTGTTCTCAGATATGCTTGGTTTGATTTAGCTTAGAAATGCACTTTGTTGCAAACGCCAGCTTTTTTGTGTGTTTATCTGTGTTTTTCCTCAGCTGTGTTGCAGTAAATAACCCTTAGAGAACTGTAATTTGGGAAAGTTGGAAATGGAAGTTTCATTTCACAGGGGACTCTTCCCAGAGAGCCTAAACTGCTAAAATTCTATCACCTCCATGAAGACAAAAACCCCCAAAAGCAGAGTAAGAGCAGTGAAACTTCCTGCGTCCCTTAATTAAATCCCATTAAAATCACTGGGTAACAGGGGCAATTTTATATGGGAAGAGAGCTGTTCTAGTCTTCCAGTCATAAAGAAGGCTTGTCCTGACAGAAAAACTATCCAACACACAGCTTGACTGTGTAGGGCATAATAGACAGGACTGGCTGCTATACTTTCATATTCACACTTCCTGTGCCTTGTGTGTGATTTCTAAATAGCTCCAAGCAAAATCGAATTTTATTTTATATGGTTGTGCACATATCTGCTGCTCCTTTTTGCTATCACTTGAGGGTCAGCTGAGAGATACAGTTAGAAAAATCTTAGTGTAGTGAAAAAATCTCCCAATCTGTACATGAGTAGGCAAGAGCTTGAATCTCTTCTGAATCCCTGGAGATCCATTCAGCTTGAGAAATACAAGAATATACTGATATGTCTCTTAGGGAACATAACAAATGCTGCCAGCATAATTCATAAAAAAAATGTTATGTAAATCGCATTCTGTGTTTGGCAGCATTACCAGCTGCTGACAGAGCACAAGGGCTCAACTTTTATATACCTGTACCTGTGTTCCCTGAGCATGGTAAATATTTATGAGGATCATTTTTTAGACCAGCTGCATTTTGCTCACCACTGCATTAATATGTAGATGTCCTAGCTAAAGTCATTGATCCACTCAAGATTTTCCTATTTCCATTACTGTTCTTAAGAGGTTGCCCACAAAAGTAAAATGCATGCAGGGGTGGCATCGTTCTGCATACCTGAGTATACAGGGGCTTGACCCTTCATGCTGGGAACCCACAAAACCTTTTGTCCTTGCCCTGTGGTCAAGGACAAGTCAGAAAACAACCATTGTGGAAGGCTGTCTTAGACTCTGGTTCCATTTTCAGAGGTGTGGGTTAACTTTAAAAAGGCAAAGGGGAGAGGAATACTCTCATGCTAGGAAATTAAGTGTAAGATGTGTTTTGTTTCATAAAAACTCCTTGGATTGGAAGGAAAGCTGGTTGGTCAGATTCCTGTCCTATTGTTGGAAATCAAATGCTGGCTGAGGTTTTAAGTTTTCAAGGACTTAAGTTCTTGCCAATAGCATGGTTTTCTTTTAGGGAAGGCAAAACTAAGTTACTCAGAGAATTGTGAATATCTGTGGTGGAGCTGGAACCTCAACACAAGCCACAGTCTGGGAGGATAATGAGGAAGTGAGTTCCTCAAAGTATTAGTTCATTTTCAATTAAAACAGTAGCCCTTGAATTTTAGACAAGAATAATGGCTTTGCTTTCTGTTTTCTCTTCTTTTTGTTTATAATGAAATACAAAACCTGTAAAAGGATCAAAGGAAATATTGCAAAATTCCAAGTGTAATTGAATGAGTTGCTGGAAATCAAAACATAGAAGATAAACTCATTTACTCTTCTGTACAAATTACAGCTGTATGCAACATTTATAAACAGATGTAATAGCAAATATTTTTCTCTTGTATCTCAGATATACAATTTCTTTATCTTCTTCCATCATCAGTTGTTGCTCCAAGCTAATCTGTTTATAGCAGTTTTGTTTAAAGTATTGCATATTCTATTTTGGCACACCCCAAATGATCTTTCTCATATCATTTGCACTGAGATACTTATTTGAAGAACCTTGGAATAAATAGTGCTCTTCTTTAGCAGGATGGGATACTGTGCAGATAATTTTTATACGGAAAAGAAGTAATACAAGTGTGGGGTTTGAATAATAATGCAAAATTTACACAATAACTACCAAGTTTTCTTTATAAATAACAGTAGAGAGTTGTCCTGGTAATTTTTCTAGGTATTAATTATTGTAATTATTGCTCACCTCTAGAAGTCATTAGGTGATGGACAACCCATAGTTATGTTGTACAACCATGACAGGGGAGCTTGAAAGGATTACGGCATGCTATAGAAGCAATGGCATCTTGAATATTGCAGAAAAATATGATCATGTTTATAGTAGTCTCTTTTCCTTTTTGCTTGAATTTTTCTAACATGTAAGTGTATTCTCTGTAAAATACAAAGAAAAATCCCCTTTTGAGCAAAATAGACTTTTAAGCCTTTTAACTTGTAAGCTCCCTTTACTCTGACTGTTGTTACAATCATTGCCTGTGTCTGTGCATTCCCTGGTAATATTTTCAAAGCTGCATCTCATGCCATCATTTCAGATGCCAACAGTCCTTCTTGCTTGAACTCAGCCCTATCTTTTATTGTAACTGCAGCAGATCCTTCCTTATGGTTCCAGTGATTGAAGAGGTCCTGGGAAAGCCCCATCCAAATGCAGCCAAGCCATGAATGTGGATGAAAAGCAATAAAGAAATATGGGGTCTGGAATATTTATAACCCTCCTTCTTGGAGAATTTTACAGTGTTCAAATAGAAGAGGCACCAGTTAGAAACAAAATGCTTTTTTGCTCATGAATTGCATAAATCTGTTCTGAACATTTTTAGTTCACGATATTCATGCTCTTTCTATGATATTTTAAAATATATGACTGTTGATAATATACTGATAACTTGAAACTAAGGGCTGGGCTCTCCAATGTAAGTTCTTACCGCTCCTGTAAATATCAGTGACACACTTTGTGACACAGAAGAATGAAGGACAGGAGGTTTTCACCACCATTTAGTGAATCATTTGGAGAAGTCTGGAAGTATTTTTCTCAAACCAGCTCAGACATCTCTGAGAGGCTCTGCTAATGAAAATGAGTCCTTATTCATCATGCACGGTAAGAGGAGTCTCATTCATTACACGTGGTAAGGGGTAGAAGGTCAAGCTACTCAAGAACATTTTAACTTTCATCTTTGTTCTTGATGCAACTTTTCTTCACTGATTAAAAAATAGTAGCAGTGCAATGAGAGACATGTTTAGGTTTTTTTAGATATTTAGATTGGTTTTTATCAACCATTTAAACAACCATTTTAAAGACTGAAACTTCCTTAAAAACAAGTGGAACATCAGAATAGTACTTGTCATTCACAGTTATCAATGATTTACATATCTGCATGTGGATTAATATAATAGCATACTTAAAATTTAGCTATTCTTTAATTCATAACAAAGCAAAAGACTTGAAAATTTAATTCAGATAAAGAACTTACTTAGTGCTTTAGAATATTATTTTTATTTCCTAAGTGTGTTTCCATAGTCCATTACATCTTCTCTTTTGTTTTTAAATGAACATCTTTCAAAGGTCTACTATGTCTAACTCAGAATTTATGGAAGTTCTCATTAAAGGATGAGACTCTGCATAGTCATTTAAGAGTAGCAAGTGATCATTTGAAATAAAGGTGATTTATAATTTAGCATAAAAATATGGTTACTATTTAGTTATTTACAAGTTGTTAAAATTGATCTGCTCATGAGAAAGGTTTTCATGTCTCTCAAATTACTAGTTTTTAGTCAAAAAAATTCCATCATTAGAAATTTTTGAAAGTTTCTATTTTCAGCACAAAATGCAGACTTTTTGTTCATAAAGACAAAATAAATTTAAGACCATTCTTAAATATCTTCTCTGCATTCCCCTTGTGCTGTCCTCAACCTGGAAACTGGAATATTATTTAGAAAGCCAACATTTTTATTAATTTTCTGCCTTTCATTTAGCTCAATACCAGGCATAAAATGATGCACTGGTAGGAAATATGCTAAGGCTCATAATCTGCATTTTTAATTGCACAGATAAAATTTAATGACGTAATCAGCCTTCAGCTGTTTGTTAGGAGTAGATGTCGTACACCTCTTCCCATCCTTTATGTGAGACCCCAACAAATGAACTAGTGAGATCAGTAATGGAGGGGAGTCAGAAATGTTAGCTGAATGTTCCTCAGAGTCACATATACACAGAGACCACAGTCTTTAAAAAAATTAATCTTCAAAAATTAAACAAATTTTTAAAAACTCTAAAAATACATAATTAAAAAAATTATTTATTTTTTATTAATTTTTTTATGCATGAGGGTTCCTAAACCCTCTACATAAAACCATGTGGAGGGTTTAGGAACTACATGTACAGCCTTTTGCTTTTTATGTCTCCACTTTGCTTGATAAATTGTAGTTATGCCATGGCAGCTCAATGCTTCAAGTAAAGAAGTATTGACATTTTGTCCTACAAGTATGGCAAAATAATAAAATAAAGACACCATACTAATTATTACTTAAACTGACACAGCCAGTTGGTAAACATAAACTGTGTTGTAGTCCACCACATTTCTACAGAATGATTTCTCCAAACCAAGAAAGAAAGAAATGATTGGAACAGAACAATGTGCTGTTTCTTCCATCCTTTGTCTGTTCTGGATAAAGTGATTCTTTAATTTTCTACTGTTCGTGAACCAGAATTTCTAATAAATATGAAGAGGATTTCCCTCTTACTATTCCACTCAGATTTTTAAGCTTCTATCACCTAAGTAGAGTCACACAAATATTCAATAAAGATTAATTTTCTGATAAAATGGTATATTTTTACCAACATTCTGAAACAATTTGTTATTCTTTGTGTAAAAACTTTGAGAACTAATGAGCTCATTTACTATTGTTCATATTCTATCAGAGTCCTATTGTTGTCAGGCATTAAATAATACGCTATTAAAATAATATTTTTTACAGATTCACATGCCCACTGTAGAAAAGCTTCTTTTAATGCATAATGTCTTCCTATCAATGCTAAAAGAAGTTAAATAATCTGATTTTCCTCTTTTCTGATTGCTTTCAGAAATTAGTTTTAGCGTGTGTCATAAGTAAATGGAATATTTATAGCTTCTTGCTGGGACTATGCCTCCCCAGGATGAATATGTTTTTTCTTGTGGGAGGAGAAGATGAGAAGATTAATATAAAAGACTTTCTAATAATCTAAAAATTAATGAGTTCACGCACTCCTCCATTCTGTACCCGTGGAAAGATGATTCAAAGCTACAAATGTGGGCATGTGGTTTAAAGCATGTTGAGTAATGTGAAAGAGCAGATGGGGGAGCTGTGTAAGAGAGCAAGGTCGGGGCCCTGGGGTGGTGTGAAAAGGAGCTGTGGATGATGCTGAAGCAGAGGCTTAGGTCAGTGCTTGGGTTCTTCCTCAAGTAGGGGAACATCTGAATGAAAGCAGAGATAAAAAATATAAAATCCACTATAATTTCTAAGTTCTGTCACTACCCTAATTATTATTTCAGGTAATTAGTTTAAAAAATGAAACAAAACAAAACCAAAAAGACCCCACCCTGACAATTATGTTGTTTGGTTTCTCCAGCTGCAAAATGGGGAAAATATCTGCTTCCATTCTTAATTTTCCATTCTTAATTCCATTCCAGGCTGGTAGAGTATATTGCTGCCAACAGTCCATTGTGATGATCTCAAACACAAGGTGACATGAGATCTATTGCTGCATGTCATTTTTTATCAATAATACAATGCACTTTTAAGAATTGCTGTTTATTCTTTGTCCCTTGCACACTGTAAATTCAATGTCTTGCAGCTTTCTTGGTGGTACAGAACTCCAAGATCCTTCAGAAATCTGAATTTCTGAATAACATTGATAGTCTTTATCCTGATACTTGATGAGAACAAATTAATTTTGAACCCATTTCTCTTCCCACAAATCCACACAGTCTAGCTTGGTTATTAGATTATTGTATCATAGCTTGGTGGTGGGGGAATGTGTAGTGTGGTAGGATCATGTACTTCTAAGTGCAGTTAGAGTAGAAGGGGAAATAATTGATTCATGTATGCACTATAGCAAATAAAATATTTTTGGGAAGGGAAAGGTCACCAGAGGGTGCCACTGTCATGAGGTACACATACAGAATTCTTTATTTGTGTATTTATTTAAATTTCACAGGGAATTTTGCTTTAATGAAAAACAGAATTCTTCAAGAAATTAAGACTGGATTCATAGACAGAACTCTCTGACTCCTGATTACCTGTGTGTCAGCACTTGTACTGATACACAATTATCAGTTTAGAATTTAACCACATACTGATTCCTCTTCTCCTTAGGGACTATTTGGTAACATGATAATGTTACCGTTAAAAAAGGAAAACACTATTAATAAATGTATAAGGCCCCATTACACATTTTTCTGGACATACTGAAGACTAATAAGACCTTGATGTTCCTCAGCTTAGAGGAACATTCAGCCATGACTTATGTGTGCACAGGGCAGTGGCAGGTGCAAATGCTGGGGACACTGGAAGAGGATAAGAAAGGATGGTGCTAGTCCTGGGCAAAATTGTAAAGCAGTAAAAGACCTAATCCTGGCCATTACAGTGAAAGTACACACAGATATATAAGGGGACCTAATTTCAAAACTGTCGTGCTGCCTTTCTCACAGCCACACACAAGGATGACCCACTTGCATCTTCAAGAAATGCTCTGAGCCACTTTTTTCCCCCTTCCCCCCTTTAGAATTGGAGAAAGCCCCTTTCTGCCCTTGTTTGTCCATGGCCTATTTGGAATGTCACAGTTCATGTGTCCCTCAGGTCTCCTCTGCACTGCTCACCCTGTCTGTGGGGCTTCTCAGGCACTGAGTCCCTCCTGGTGCCCCACAGCAAGGCAGGCCACTCACTGCCCTCCTTGGATTTTCTTTGTATGTTAAAGCAGGACATCTTTAACTCTCCAGTTTAACCCAGAATAAAAATTGATGATAAAGAAATAAAATATTTTATTAAGTGAGCCTTAAGGACAGGCTTTTAACTGAAACAGGAGAAACAAAGAGTTTCAAGAACACAAGATTTGTGATTTGAATGAGCACCTACAGTTTTTCTGTAGTTTCCCTTACAGATTAGTTCCCAAATTCCTGGGTGTGAGTTTGCAACACCTTTTCTCCATTGGACAGATGCACTCCACTCCAGACTGCCTTGATCTTTCCCTAGTTTCTTCCCCATAGGGTGGCAATTTACAGGTGGAAGATTTAAATGTGTCTGTCATGGGTCCCATGTCCACTTCCTGGGGATGGATTGGGAAGGCTAACCTGCAGGTATATCCAGGAATCACAGCTGATTTTAAACCTTTTCCTGCACCTATCCCATAAACCAGTTTCTGCAGGGAGAGACATCCTTCATCTCCATAGCACAGGCTACCTGTCACACTGCAGTAGGTGATTGTTTCCCAGCAGCTTCGGCCTGCAGAACACAGGTGCCCAAAAGCTGTTTCTATGATATGCATAAGTCTAATTGAAAAGAAAATAATTTTTACTTTCTTGTTAAAGCGAATGTAAATTTTTTTTTTATTTGGCAGAGAGAATTTTCATTTAAACATCAGTTCAACATTTGACTGTAGTATGTTTGTTTTTGTAGCTAAACAATTGTATTTGCTTTTACCTATATTTTCAGAGATGAATTAAGATTGTCGGAGCTCTGAGGCTTTTAAGGTTCACTAGGATAATAACATCCATAAAATGACATTTAAAGACTAGATAAGCATAATTCTTTTATAAGCAGTCACTTAGAAAGTGGTGTTTAAATACCAGTTCATTAAAGAGGCAACAGCAATTCTAAAATTCAGGAAATATAAAAAACCCTACAAGAGTAGTTTATGATTGAATTCAATTAGCAAAGTTTGTTTTTCCAAACTTCTGTAAAAAAATTTGTACGTTGATTGCCAAGGACGGTGACTTCTGAAAAACAACAAAGGCCATAGGCATCTCAGTGAATTCACAATCACAGATTCCCTGCATTTCACAGATCCATAACAGGTTTGNAACAAAGGCCATAGGCATCTCAGTGAATTCACAATCACAGATTCCCTGCATTTCACAGATCCATAACAGGTTTGTATTTTTTTTCCTTAGCAGTGAAGCTTAAAATTCCCAGTTCATCTTAGATTCTGCGTGAATGTTGGTCTTCTATAGTGAATTAATGATGGAAAACCCCTTGTCTACCTGTCAGTGAGCACAGATTCACTATATTTGATGCAATTTGCCTGTAACAAACACCATAAGGAACTTGATAGGCCCTTAGTATCAGGGGTATTATTTCTGGTGTTCCACACTCTACTGCAATGGTATATAAACATCATACAAACATTTGTGAGCAAATGGCTTTTCTCTAGTGACCTCTCCTTCTTCATCCTTGTTTCCTTTACTTTCTCCTTCACTTCACATATTATTCTGTGCCCTCACTTGTCCACTCTAACCGAGTGTTTCCCTGTACAGGTCATTCTCCCTGGTACTGTCCTGTTCCTGATTCTTCCTCTGCCTCACACATATTTCTTACATTCTTTAATCTTCATAGTTCCTTTTATCTAATCTTAGCCCTCAAATTTTCTGGCTTTTAAACTTATCTTTTTAATGTAGGACATAGATGTGGTAAAGTCAAGTGAGAGCAATTATCACAATTGTCTGTATATTAGTGAGCTGATGATCAGAAGGCTGTATCTAGTTCTTCTATACACATGGAAAAACAGGAATGAGAAGAGGGAAAACGAAACCATTAGAAGGTTCCTTATCCCTACCCTATCATGGAGAGGATTTATCTTTAGCTGTAAATAGTTATTTACTACAGCAGAGGTTCAACAGATGGAAATAGAAATCTGGAGCCAGAGCATCCATTTCAGTGGTGAGGGTAGTTAGCTGCTCTGGAAGCTCACTTTTTGTAATTTCTCACTAATACATCAAGTTGATATAAATTAGATTTCTCTTACACTAGTGATCACTCAAAGATGTAATAGTGAGAGGCACACTCTGTCAGAAGGATTTTGTAAGGAGTCTTTATAATATGATGGAATGTCCTTTAAGAACCAAGTGACTATACTTGAACACGACATACTTTGCATGTCATGCTCAGTGACTGGCAACAGAAATAACAAAGCCCTCTGTTATTGTTATTAAAACATTAAATATGTAGTTTAAAAAAAATTCATCTACAATCAAAGCAACAGAGGCCAAATTTTCTACCAGTTACAAAATATTTTTGGAACGCTGCAGTGGGGAAAAGGACTTTACCTTTGAGTAACAGCCAGTGAGATCTGCATTAACTGATTCAATTTTTCCTGACCTTAAAATAAAGTAAATAAGCTATGTCTGTTCTTAGACCTTTTTGAGGCAATATAAGAAAAAAAAAATTGAGAAAAACCTCAAACACATGAATGTAGAATTAAGATATTTAAATCTTAAAAATTAGGTCTAAACATAGTGTAAATAAAAAAATAATGTATCAAGCCTGCCAGACCCCCATTAACAGCCAATTTTCTTTAACTGATGGTCACTGAGAATGCAAGCTATAGATTTGTGAGTTTGAGTCCATCTGTGTTAATCCACAGCGACAGAAAATATGCTTAAGTACCTTCTATTATCCCAATCAAAAAATTCCTGAAGCAAACACTTAATTTCAAGCATGGCTATAGCTTTTATTGGTTTTATTGGGACTTAGGCACATAAATGATATTTAGAATACATTTAATTAACTCGCAAATGTTTGTATCTTTTTATCCTTTTCTTGCTAAATTCAACAAGTGTTGCCTCTAATTTTGTCTGGTTTTTTTAATTTCAAATATTGATAAACATTTTTAGTCTAGCAAAACATCCTGATACATGAAGACCTTAAAGACTTAGGATCCTTATTTAATTTTAATTTATTAGAAAATACAAAATTTCTAGAAAGTTTCTTGCATTTTTTTAAAAGATTATAAAAATTATTAAAAAAAAAGGTTTTAATCAAAAGTAGCTTGTTTTGCTAGATTTAATTTACTTTTCAAAAAAGACATACAATTTACATATTACAAAGAAATGGAAAATTTTTCTCATCATTAAGAGTCTGGTATCAGATGATGGCTGAATTTTATCACACAAGGTTTCAGTGGCAAAGAATTCCATGAATTTGATGATGATCACAGGGCTAGAGCACTCCTCTTATGAAGACAGGCTCAGAAAATTGGGGTGTTTCAACCTGGAGAGGAGAAGACTCCGGAGTGTCCTTCCAGTTCTTAAAGGGGGACTAAAGGAATGATGGAGAGGGATTTTTTTGAAGTGACATGAAGTGATAGAACAAGGAGGGATGGCCTTAAATTGATAGAAGGTAGGTTTAAAATAGATCTTAGGAAGAAATTCTTTCGTGAGAGGGTGGTAAGACACTGGCCCAGGCTGCCCAGAGAAGCTGTGGCTGCCCCATCCCTGGTAGTGTTCAAGGCCAGACTGGATGAGGCTCTGAGCAAGCTGGGATAGTGAAAGGTGTCCCTGGCTATGGCAGAAGGGCTGCAAGTAGGGATGTTTAAGGTCTCTCCTGACCCAAACCATTCTACAGTTTAATGATTTATCAATAATTTATCCTCCTACAACTGACTCTCAAGAGCGTTCAGTCTGAGTGCCACAGCAGCAGTGTCGCCTCCCTGTGCTGTGTCACTCTTTAGTGGCAAACATAAACTGCATGACTTGCTCCTGTGAGTTGATTGCTAATCAGTTTAGCTGTTTAAATCAATACCTTTCAGACACAATCAAAATCTACAGTCATACATTTAATTAAAAAAAATAGTTATTCACTAGTACTTTGCTTAACTTTTTAGTATTTTGTTAAAAATATTAACCTTTTGCTGCTTCTATACTTGCTGAACAAGATCTTAATCCCAGTTTAGTTCTCAAGTCTATATGTTTATATACACAAGTTAAAATGTTTGCTAAATGTGTTCATTGAAGACAGAAGGGTTATTTCAAAGGAAGTGTTCTCCAGCTCCTGCAGTATGGCAGATATTGCCCTTCAAGGAGTTCTTCTCCAAAGAGGTCAGATGAATTCCTAGAGCCTGGCGAAAACATTTATGAAACAACTTTTAAAAACTCTCTAAGAGGTTGAGAAATCTTGTCCTAATGTATCTTGCCTGCTGGGAAGGGGATAAAAGTTATTCAGTGTGTTAATTTGTTATGTAGAAGAGAAATGACACAGTGAAAATTGGAAATCTTTTTACATCAAGTGAAATGTGGGCTTTGTTCAAAGATACATTACAGCTACCTGCTGAGTACAGGGAGATATCTTACTGCATGAAATTTCGGTGCAATATGTTGATTTCTGAGTATCTTGCCACAAACTGCTAATTAATATAAAATGAAAGACTCTCTCAATCTGTAATAGACTAAAAAAAGCCCACTAAAATTACTGCTGAATGGCATTTCAAAGATGATAATTTATTTTTGCCCTGAACAAGACACTTAAAACATTTTCAAGGACATCACGCCTTTAGCCTTTAAAATATCAACTAATTATCAAATCAATGATCATTTGGGGGAAAGTAATGAAGTATGGAAAATAACCACTTGAAATTATATAAGTCATTACTGCAAAGTATTTAAAACTGGTAAGTCATTAGGAAAGAGATTTAGTATGTAGTTATTAAATGCCTTAAAATTTTATAAAAAAAGACAAATTGCATTTTAATTGTCATCATTTCCTATAAAATAAGCAACTTGCCCTTTTAAGTTCTTTATACTTATCTAATGCTTGTTTATTTTTCTAAGGAAATATTAATTAATTTATTCAAATTATTTTCAGCTTTTTAAAAAAGTTCACACCACTTTATATTAGCATCAAATATACAGAGGTTTTGAAATAGCAGTGAGCAAAATGACTGAAAGTTTGAGTGGAAATACTTAATTACATGCTTAACTCATGATTACTCATGAATAATCAATCCTTTGGAGTTCAATAACTGCACAAGTATTTCCAGGATTGGGAACTTGTTTATTGTATTTTAATACTTTTATTAGTTTAATAAACCATGGATTTACTATATCAATGGCTTGCTACACATTTCAAAACAACTTTTCTCTTGTTTCTTTTTGCAAAGAGTTTATTCATGTTTTCTCACAAAAGCACAGATGTGGAGATAGGGAATGAAGGGGAGAAGACAGAGGCAAAACACTTTCTAGGGCTTTACTTTGTTATGGTCTTTCTTCTTTTTTTTGACCTCCAAGGAATTTCTCACCCATCCAGTCTGTAGGTAATGTGATCAGTGCCAACACCTCAGACATTTGCCTGAAGTCCAGTCGATTAGTTGTGCTTCTGGAAGTGTAAAAACTGACCTAAGCACTTGCCAAAGACAGGTAGAGACTCCTTTGTGCTCTGAATCATTTTATCAGTAGAAAAAAAATTAATGTATATTCCACTGTCTCCCAATTCATCTACATCTTATGCTGTGGAGAAACCTTTCCCTTTTTCTGTGAATTCAAGAAGTTAAAATTCTTCTCATGAGACATGACACTCACTGACATAGGCAACTTTCAGAGCCTTATGAAAGAGATACTTCATCCAAGATCTCATCCTGATTTGGGTAGAAAAGTTTTTCTCAAACCCCAACTCAGTTCTGTACACCCCAGCTGTACACCAGCTGGATATATCCTCCATATTTAGTTTGTATTAGGTATATGATAAATTATACACCCTTTTTTAAGAGAGTTTTTTTAATTTTTTAATTGCATACTGTGCACAATCCAAAATTTCACCAATTTTGATAGAAATTTTGAGAGTGCAGGCAATAAGGAAAATTCTGACTTAACATTTTAGACAGGAGAAGCAAGAAGGGTACTGGCAAAATTTGCTGTCATATTAAAACAAAATGGTTTTTGTGTCTCAGAATCAAATGGGGGGAAAAAAGGCTTTCTCTAAACCTCTCTGCCTTTTTGTCCAACACTGCTAGTTTTCTGCTCCTCATGTTGGTGTTGTAACCCTGATTTGACAGACACATCCTATTTTCCTGTTATCCACTAAACTATAAAGATCTCTTGCAATCCCACTTCGTATCTTGAGCTCTGGTTAAGACTCATGGGAGAGATAGATTCTTAAAATATCTAAATTAAAATATACATTCTGTATATCTTGCATATGGGGAGAAGACTTTGTGTGATCTGTCCAGACAACCTGATCAGAACACCGTATCTGAAGCTTCCCAAAGTATCATTAATAAATTTCTCTGTGCATGTGTAAGAACCAGTGAAAGAAAGCATAGGTGCAGAAAAAACAAAAAGCTGGACTCTGTCAAGACAACACAGCCACTTGCAGACCTTGCACGTTGTCCTTTGCCCCAGCAGGGAAGGATTGTGTCTCCTACCCAGCAGCAGAGCACACCCAGGCATTCCTGCAGTGCATGGATCTCTGTACCTTCTCACCCCCTGCTATCTTACTCCTCCTACCCAAAATCTGCTTTTCCCCTATGGCTCTGATGAGGTAATAAGAAAAAAAATAATCTTTATTCCACCAGACAGTGGCTAAGGGTCTGAGTGGGCCATTAATTGTGTTGTACTCACCTGTTGAGAATTAAGGAGCTTGCTCCAGAAATGTCTGTCACAAACATGATGTGAATCCAAATCTCTCACTGCCATCCTGTGGGAACTGCTAATGGTCAGAACATAGATTTTCAGGCTCCAGGCAGTAGCTTGAAGCTTGTGGGAAAGCCAGGTCCAGAACTGTCTCAGTCTGGCCTGGGAAATCATGAGCAGGAACCCAAAACAACCTTGTAGATAATTCTCCTCCTGACACCTGGTGTTTTTCTAACTTCCTGTTTATTGTAAGAAGATGCTTGAGAGGTGTTGCTCTCAATGACCAATCATATTGATTGTACCAAAACTCTGTACAAAACAGTCTGTCTCTCAATAAACTGGGGCTATAATCCCTCTGAAGAACCAGAGTTCTACGTATCGTTATGTGAGCCGTCCCAAACCATTAACGATACCATCCCAGTGTTTCACAGTTCCGAACAGAAACTGTAAGGAAATCTTATGTGATAGTGTGCTGGTCACATTTACAACACCCTTATTAACAGCTCTAGGACCTCCTGGTAGCTATCCTGAAACAAAAATACACCATGATTTCCCTGACAGATTGAGAACAAATCAAGGAGCGTAAAATTTTCCCTTCCCCAGTGTCAAAAGGTTTAATTACAAGAGGAAATGTCTAGCTTCACTCAGTGCATTCCTTGTTGCATGTGCACTGATTCTGTAATTAAAAAAAGAGAAAATCAATTTACATTGTATTTTATTTTATTATGTAGTAAGGAATGCATTAAAACTGTAGCTTCAAACTCAAATATCACAATAAAAACACCTACTATAAAAAAGTAATTCCTGGCTTTGCCTTATCTGAAGTTTGCTATTTGTATTTTAGTTATGTTGAGAACTTTTACTACTGCTGAGAAAAAATTTTGGATAAACTGCTCACCATATCTAATAGCGCTCCTTTAATCTGTTTTTTTTTTTTTCCCAAACATAATGTTACTTCTCTAGTCAACCTCAAATTACCTCCAACTTCAATTTACCTGAGTAAAATCCTTCAGTAGTAGCCAAGTTGATGCGTTCAGAGACCATGGAAATAATTATTCCATTCTATTCTATTCTATTCTATTCTATCCTATTCTATCAGCAGCTGGTGATTTCATCCAATGTGCTCTTTAGCTTTGTGGCTGGACAATTTCCTGAAAAGTAAATTTTTAGGAACTATGAAGAGGCATCATGTTGCCTGCTCAACTTTCTAACTGTGCTACTAAAACCTGTAGGATTGTAAAATAGTTTAACAGAGCTTTAACTCTCTCAGTCACTTCTGTAAGAGTCCTCATTTTGTCAAAACCTCAGGTGCAGATTTTTGTCCTCAAGTGAAGATTTTTTTTTTCTGATGAAAGAAATTTTTGTCTTCTACACAGTGATGATGTTTATAACCAAAATGTAGGCAAATATTATTTTGGTTTCATTGCCCAACCTTGTGGTGAGATTTGTGGCTCTCCTACACTGGTGTTGAAGGCAGTTCTCACGACACTACTGCAGAACCAGCAGCATGGTGGTCATTCCTGATATTCCTTCATGTCCAACCCGGTCTTCTGGAAAAAACTTGCTACCTGGTGTTAGAGATACTTGATGGACAACTCCTGCAGAGCAGTTCCTTCCTCACATAATTTTTCTCCCACCCTGAAATGCACTGTTGATATGTCTCTGAGTTTCTTGCCCACTGCTCCAAAGATGAGGCACGCTGCAGACTGTTCTCCTTGGACACCTGAGACAGATCAGTTATGTCACATGTAGATGAAAATGTATTTGAAAAGGAAAAACTGAGCTGTGCTATAAAGTACTGCAGCTACAATTACCTCTGCTTGCTTCTATCACACTAGAACTAGATCCTAAATTGTGTGTTAGTCTTGGGAAAAAAATCCATTTCATGCTTTGCCTTAAAAACCAGCTCTTAGGTGGCTGTTTAGGAGATTGGTGATTGAGCAGCTGGTTTAAAGATAATCCTCTGAGTGGGAAAATGAATAGTGGCCCTCTGGAGATCTCCAGGGATTTTAGAGTAGGCACTGCAGGCTTCAATGCCACTTTCATTACTCTCTTCATGCTTAATCAATGAAGCACATGCTGTGACTTACCTGTAGTCCTGAACACACCTGGTACAACCCTCAAGGAAACAGGGCTATAATGCTCCAGGGTGTTCCTGTTCCCTACACCCAAAGACTGATCTACTGAGTCAAAGAACACCATCTGGTATTACCTAGCAAATTTCCTCCTAAGGAAACATGTGCTTCAGCAGATTTCTTTACTTCACTACTCTGGGAAGATTAGAGCAAGCACAACTGTTTAGAGGACAAACACTTCCATATTCTCACGGAGTGTTTTTGAGTTATGAAAAATTTATATTCTAATAAAAGTTTTGGGGAGATAGTTTTTCACCTCTGTGGGGCTGGGTTTTGGTTGCAGTTTTGTGTTTTTCCCCATTCATTTTAAGATGACAACCAACTCATTTGATAAAGAACCAACTCTGAAAAAAAAATAGTAGAGCATTTATTTTAGGGAAAGGAACCTCAGTCAGGCAGCAGTAATTCAGAAATAGGTCTCTAAAAGTCACTTCTGTTGCAAAGATTTAACATAGGTCAAGAATAATTGTAACACAGTGTTATTACTATTGCTTTGCCAATTAGGAAAAAAGTGATGAAGAATAAGAAAAATGTGACCAATGATAGCTTTTCAAAATGGCTATACCTGGAGCTATAGATGCTTGAACAGCTAGGTGCTGCTGATGTCTTTCATTATTTAGGAAAATGACAACTGACTAGAAAATCAGATCTTTACTAGGCTAGATTAGACTTTATCTGCTTTCTAATGTGTTGCAGTATTTTGTACCTTGTTATATCATTCTACAAAATGGATCATTGACATTAAATTTAAGTAATATTGTAAATATAATTGGACAATGGTAAATTAATTGTGCTATGTAAATATCAAATATTACCAATGCTACAAAATATATTTGGTTCACTTTGAAATTAAGGCAGAACTTTTCTTATGGCAGCAGCTTTTGACATCAGATCTCTGGTAAAAATTCTAACTTCTTCTTCAAGATGTTAAATTGCATTCTATGTTCTCCTCTCAAACTCATTGTTCGTGCTGTTGATTTGTGTGGATGTGACAAGGACCAATAAGCACTTGCTGATTTCTAGATTCTGTATTCTGGCCCTGAGGAAATTTCATTTTGATTCATAAAATAAACAAATCTGATATGAAAGTTGCTGCTGTAGAATTATTATTATGTATCTCCACTATGTCTAATTTACCTTATTTCTTTTGTGTTATTCTAGAACACTCTAGTACAAATTAAAGTCAAACCAACTCCCATATCTTCAACTGAACTATTGTGTACCTCTAGGAATAGATACCTCTGAGCTGGAAAATTGTGACAGACAGTAAAATTTGGATTTTATCTAAAGTTGTGATAGCCTTACCAGCTGTAACTAAGTGGTCAAATAACCTTATAAACTTACATATGCCCAGAATTCAGTATCTTCCCTTCTTTTTGCCCTTTACAGATAATTGATTCTGCATGAAGAAATCAGCATAACAAGATGGGCTCTACTTTCCATGGACACAAAAGTCTGAGGCTATATATTGCTAGCCATATCAAAATCATAATTCTCTCAAAACAGGGATACCATCTTTTAAAACACAGCAATTCTAGTCATGGGCATTGAAAAACAGCTAATTACTAAATTTTCATGGTGACAATGCAAAACTTCACTTGGTGCTCTGTGGTGAATTGTGCATAAAAGAAAGATCCTTTCATCATCAAGGTTCATTTCTGTTTTTATTGAAAAGGTATAACTAAAAGAAAAATTAAACTATTTCTAAGACCCAAATCCCACATGCTTTACATAATCATTAGAGAAATTAACATGACTGATTTAAACTGCAGAATACATAGAAAATGTAATCCACAAAAAAAATCAATAACACAAAAGTAAATTATATTTATTCTGTCTTGCAATGAAGAAGACTATGGATCTGTTATATGAGACTGAGAAAAAATAAAAACAGCCTGGGGAAATTTTTCTCTTTACTGAGAATTTGTATATCTTTCCTGGATGTTCACTGCATTTTTTAACAAGCTGAATAAGAAATAATCCCTACTGAGCACCACTTTTAGCTGCAAGCAAAGCAAAACAAAACAAGCCTGTATAAAAAGTGTAAATGCTAAGGGCTTCCTACAAAGAAACATATTCAAGCAGGAAAAGATTTTTCTCTGCAGATTCATATCTGAGCTTTTCCCTTCAAGCTGGGTACACTGACAAGCCACTAAAGGAATTTGAGTTACCAATAGCCTATTGCAGATGCAACACATTAATGAGGATGGAGCATCATTCTCCTAGTGCTGCTGTGAGCTCAATGTCTCAAACACAGTGCACCATGGTATTTTTTTTCCATTTGCCATCATAGTATCCAGTGGAATATCAACATCAGTGAAATTTCTGATTTGGTCTCCAAGTGTAATTAATGAACAAATGATGACTATTATGCCTTTTTGTCTTATTAAGGATATTAAAGGACAGAAATATGAATTCTGATAAAGTTAATCAATATTTAATGTACAAACCTGAAGTGGAATAGCATACTTAGAGTTATTTTTGTGTATTTATATATTTCTTTAAATGACCATCAGCATTCCTGCAGCAATGTTACCTCTGAAAATGTTTCCATGGTGAATGCAGCCAAAGTAGCCTATGAGAAATGATTACTTTTATGATATGATACAGAAACCAAGGTAAGTGGTGAAAAAATAGTCAATGGGTACTGATTCTGGGGATTATAGTAATTATTTAAAAGGTTTCAATGTGCACTTAAATTAAAGAAGGGTATTTCACAAGAAAGTGTGTTAGGCTTAAATTTTTGTTTGTGGTCAAAGTGGAAGCACACATATATAAATTACAGAATTTACTTATTATAACTTAGATCTTAAGAATCTATTTACTATTATTCTCAATCCAATTGTAACAGAAAAAAAAAGAATAATAATGTAGTTAACATTGTAAAACATACACTTTTTATGTTCTATCCTTTTCCTGGTTGTTGTGGTCATGCTTCCCTTGCTCTTTTGACCCCCAAGGTCAGTGTACTCATCATCAGTGGAGATTTTCACATCAGCAGCAGCTGCCAGGATGAGCCTTGTGAGCCCTGCCAGGTTCCCTGAGGGTCTCTGTCACTGCAGGGCAGCCAGGTCCCCTCTAAATGCACTCACAGGGAGATCTCCACTCCATCAATCCCTGGATCTTCCTACCCACACAAATGTAGAAAGATCACTGTGACTGGCCCCCACGGGTTGCAGGGATTAAAGAAGTTTCTGTGTCTCAGCCCTGAACCCTCACCATATTTATACTGAGAAGAATGCAGCCAGCTTGGCAATTTTAGTTTTAAAGCTGCATTTTATTTATTTCCTTTCCCAAGAAACCACAGTGTCTTACTTAAAAACACATCAAATCAGTAATATGTGCTAGGCTTTCCAAGCTCATTAGAGCACTTATGGAAGTGGTAGATGTGCTTAACACAATTGTGATAGAATGGCTAAGTTAATCAATGTACTTTGAGCTGCAGCATTTACATATTATTTGAAAGAAAATCCTCATAAGTGTTATACCTTTGCCTATGAAATAGTGACTTCAGTGTTCTGTGCATTAATAGCTTCATATTTAAATCTATGAAATTCCTTAGGACAGTCCTGTGTTACACATATATTGTTGACTCTGACTTTATATTAAATCTACAAGACAAAAAAAAAAAAAATAGAAGTGTTTCTATTAATCATTTGAGCTCCAGCTACAGAAACAGAAAGTTCATAGTTGGAAAAAAGAGTAACTATTTGTCTTTTTTCTGCTAGATCATACATATTTTGCTTAAGGCTGTGTTGTGTGGTTTTAAGCATGCTGAAATCAGCAAAAGTAAAAAATTCTAATAATGCTACATGAATGATCACAGAAATTTGTTGCCATCTAACCTGCAGACTTAGAAAATTAATGAACTGTATAAAAAATATGTGAGAGCGTTTCAATAACTTAAAATAACTTGATAGTACAATAAGAACTGACTTTCTCAAGCAAATATTTTTTCTCAGAGTCAGGTATTAAATAAACATGATGCTTTCCCTATGTGTAAAGAAGCATTAAAAAATTTTTGTAAAGGATTTTAAACCTATAATTTCTTGCAGCATAGTTTAGTAAAAATTGTGGTTTTCTATTTAGCTTATAATTAATGAAAAGTGTTAAAAGTGGCAGAATTCCACTCTTTTCAGCAAATTTGAACCTGGGAAGAAAGGAACCTATGAATTTTGATTAGCATTTTTTCTGAAAAAAAATTATTTAGGGAAAACATAATTTTTTTCCTTATAAACAGGTCTCAAAATCTTTAAGTAGTTTTGCTAAGCTATCAGAGTATCCTTTCTTGTGCCTTGCCTTTTAACTTTCTTGACTAGAAATGTGATACCAAACCTGTTTTCTATTTGTGGATCTTATCCATGCATCATGACAATGGGCCATCCACAAGTTGTGACAATGGAGCATCCATCTGAAGGGAGTTCTAATCCTCAGTAATCATCTATTACTTGTCCTTTTATAAGTAGTGATTTTGACATCCCACTCTGGAAAGGGGGGTTTTGCCTGTATAATCTCAGGTATCAAAGTGTAAGTACCATAACCAACTTTGAGATCAACAA
Organism: Pycnonotus jocosus; assembly: GCA_013400435.1. NCBI lineage: Eukaryota > Metazoa > Chordata > Aves > Passeriformes > Pycnonotidae > Pycnonotus > Pycnonotus jocosus. The sequence continues at coordinate 29,436 of VWYP01027607.1, read as the reverse complement.
GGAGCTGAAGTGAGTGACTGCCTTTCTCTAGACCTGACTGCATAATCTTTACACACTTTGTTGATGTGTTCACATTTTATTTTCCATATTATTCTTGAAATTCTCCTACAGTACAATTAAGGAATAAAAAAGAGGACAAGAAAACCTATTATAAATGTCCTATCTGCATAATCAGACTAATAGAACAATAATAATAGCTCTCAGCAGTAGAAAAGTGAATAAGGTGGTTAAATTCAGGTTTTAGAAAGCATAATCAACTGAAAACACAATAGTCTTGGTGATATTGATGTCAAACCACAACTGATCTATGACTTCCTTGTGCTACATCATTATTCATTTTGATTGTACAAAAACTGGTCTATATTTCCCTTTTTAGATGTAGTCAGTGTGTCCAAGGGTGTGGGTAGATGTGTGTATCTACTCGCCCTCACCATGACACAATTCCCACAGAAGAGCACAGACCATGCATTTCCTTTCAGAATAGACTGAACTAAATGGTGGTCACCTGAAGTGGATCTGCTGTTCTCTGATGCCACTAGTTTCATGTAGAGCTATGGCTGGACTGCTTCATTTTCCAACAGGCTGTCTTCCATCTAGACTGTATTTACTGTGATTTCCACCACAGAGGCCTGCAAGATCAATCCTGTGGGTGCATTGTGGGCAGTATCTTGCTGTGGTGCCCACCAAAAGCAGGCTGTGACCCTGTGGGCAGTGACAGCTCACACACTAAGGTGAGTTATTTTGACTTTTATTCTAGTTTGTGCAAAGCAGAGAGCTGAGAGATAACCCATGAAAGGCTGGCTCCCTGATTATCAAAACTTTACACTGTTAAAAACCAAAGGCATCGGGATTCATTGGTTGTAAATGATGTTATTTTTCATTAATTAGCACTCAATACCCTATTTGCTAGTCATGGCTCTCAAGACTCATGCTAATTAGTCCACATGCACATTTCTCCCCTCCCTTTGAGTCTGGGGTCTGTTTTCAATTGGTGGTCAATGAGCTGGTGGTCATGATGTCCCACTGGAGGAATTACCTTCCCACTATTAAGTGGGGGAGTTACTGCTTAGTTCTGATTTCATCCCTGGTGGCTATTATCCAGAGAGCCCATTCATCTTGGATTGTCTTCCCTTCCCACAAAACAAAAGATTAGCCAAGCATACAATGTTCACAGTTCCACTGCACAATCATTACCATGTGGCTGCTGACAAACAACTAAAAGAAATTTGCAAAGTGTGATTTGAATTCTAAGGGGTTTGATATCAGGAATACTTTGTTTTTTTCTCTTTTTCTCTTCTAAGGATTTTATCACAGGATTCCTGCAGAAGAAATAATCTTTTGAAGAACATAAAAGATGTAAAATGCATTTTAGAAGCATCTTACAAATACCTAGAATATTTCAGTGGACAACAGCGAAGAAGAGTGAAATCACAGTATATTAGTCAAAATATTATCCAAACCATTAGGAAAACTGGAAAAAAAATGTGATAGAATTGTGAGGAAAATGTATTTTTTTTTAAATTTATATACAGTAAGAATTTTCTCAACTATTAAACTATTACGTGTCACGTATCTTCTTCTTCTAACTAGACACCTCAGGCTAAATATAACAGAGTACAAAGTTAAGAAGAAAATTTTGTATTCTAAAACTACAAATTGTCTCACAGGAGGCTAAAATTATTTCAGATTGCTTTTCTTGTGTGTTCTGCTTAGAGGCATATTATACATAATATGAAACATGACCAGTGGTTTGATATACTTGTTAAGAATGTCACATAGCCATTTTGGGAAACTGCTGTTACCTTGGAGACCAAAAGCAGAATTTATCTGGCCATTTTCAACCTCAACAGTTTATAAATCAGAAGTTTTGAGCATCTCCTACTCAAAAATACAGTAAGATGGGTATGAATAGTTAAAACACCCCAAGAATTGGTTTAAAAATCTCAATTTAAAGTTGAGGCTAATCAACCGGGGAATAATTTGTCTCATAGCTATGGCTGTCTGAGCTAACCATCACCTAGACTCACTTTATGGACAAAACAGAAACAGAGCACTGTTTTGCCAGACCTGTTTTGACGTTTTCCTTAGGGTGAGTTGTGTCCTAGATTTCATATGTTCCACTCTTTACATTTAATGCACAATAATTTAGGTCTCTCTATAAGTGAGCAAAAGGTTCAAACTCTCTCTGTTCAAAATGAACCAGGAAAAAAAAAAAAAAACTTGAGATAGAACTTCATGTAATTTTGAGGAAAAGATGCAGACATAAAAAGCACTTCAGTTCCTGCAATGCCAATAAGATTTTTGTGAATTAATGTGTTATATTTTGTCTACAGGCCATTGAGTTTCCATGCAGTACCTTTTGTATCCCATTTTTTTACAGTATATCTTAATGGAAGCTGAAGTTGCTTCAAGAAGGCTTGAAAATAAAATCATCATGTAAGCAAAGTTGTCTGGGTTTTCAGACAGTTTATATACAAACTGTCTACAAATATTCAAAGGGTCTACTAGGTTGCCAAAATCTGTCACTGGGCAAGTAAATTTCAAATTAAGTTAGAATCATCCTCTTGTCATTCTAAGCTGATTTAAAAAAAACCCTGTATAAATAGAAACCTGAACAAATGCATTAAATTAGGCATAAATTATTAAGTTAACTTTTTTATTTTTTATTATTTTAATGAAAGCACAGCTGCATAGTGAACCTCAAGAAAGGAACTAATGCTGTTGGGTTTTGAGTAAGGTTAAATAACTTTGCTGGATCTATCTGAGACAGAGTTGATTTTCCTCATAGCAGCTCTGTGGTTCTATGCTTTGAACTTGTGGCCAAAACTGTGTTGATAACTCACAGAATTTAAATTATTGCTGAGTAGAGCTTACACAGCCTCGAGCTCTGTGTTGCTGTTTGTGCTGCCATCCTGTGAGTAGGTTGGGGCTGCACCAGAAATTGGGAAGGGACGCTGCCAGGACACCTGACTCCAGCTGACCATAGTGACATCCCTTATACACGACTTCATACTCAGGAATAAAAGCTGTTTTATCTATGATAACAATAGCTGTCATTTTTCAAGTTTGGTTTTGTTTTTTTTTTCAACTAATTCCAAGCTATTCAGCAGGATTTCACTTTGCATATGGATGCAATTTCATCAGTTTCCATGTGGTGCATATGGTCAATTTGAGTTGCATTTGAGCTGAACAAAACTTATGGCTGTTAAGATTGCTTAAAAGAGTAATTTCCTGTATGTTTTATAGTTTGCAAAAGAGTGTGCATAGTTATAATATTTGATGCCTTGACTGATAGTAAATTCATTATATCAAGTGCTTTGCAGTAAAGGATAATTTCTCCAAGGGATTTATAGACCAATACACAAGGATATTTATTTAAAAAGACAGAAAAACTGAATATGAAGTTTCTAGTGCAAACTGGCCATTCTTAGATTGATTATCAAGGGTTTCCAATTTGGGTGTTCCCTCAAGATCAGAGGACTAAGTCTGTGTACTAAATTCCACTCCCTTGAAGGAGCGATAAAGATCTTAATTGGGCTATCACAGTGCTTTAGTCTGAACGGGAGATGAAGATAATAATCTCTACACATATTCCTCTTGGTCAAGAGGCACTGTTACCATGACAGCTGGTGCCATAATTTCACCTACAGGTCCAAGAGAAGTAAGAAGGTAACAAGTTTTTCAGGTTATCAATTTATTTCATGTTTTTCTTCTCTATCACTGTCTTGGCAACATCTGTTACATTAACATTGGTAAGTCCTTCAGCATTGTTTCCATACAAAATCTAATTATTTTCTACATGTATCTGGTTTTAACTAGAAGTCAATTATCCTTCTATGCCTGAAAGATTTAGAAGCATTTATTCTCTTACAAATTGAAATTCCTTCTTTTATTTGCTTATGCATATGTTCAGAACACGTCAAATACAGAGCTAAACAAAGTGAAATTATCAACAGAAACTGTTCATAAACTCAGATCAAACAAACAACAACAACAACAACAACAAAACAAAACACCAAGAAAACCAAAAAGCAACTTCTTTTTTGTGAACTAATAAATATTGAATTCTTGTAACAAAATAACCAATTTTTCAGAAGTCTTCATGTTCAATTAAAAAAGGAAAGGGATTGCAACTAATAATATATTTATGCATTCATGAAAGTCTGTCTTCATGGTATTTGAAAAAATCTGATCTTTCTTAGTTAAGACTTAAGGATCCTTCACCATCCCATCAAAGATAAAATTGTGTTGCTAAAAAGAATGAAAAAAAAAACCCATGTAATTTCCTAGCAGCTTGCAATCAAGGGGAATTGGGATCTGTAATATAAATACCCCAGACAATGCTTTACCAAAGATAATTGTTAATTATCATCACCTGTTTATAATTTCAGTTGCCTTTTAGAGAGTGCTCATACTTCCTTCTGAAGTTAAAAATAAATAGCATAAATTCTGATACTGGGGTAGAACTCTCTTTGCCTGAGAACAGGCAGTGAAACTGGTTTCTCTAGGTTTCCATGTGTGGGGAGAAATCAACAAGTCCCCAAAATAATAGAAATCTGACTTTTTTACTGCCTTACAGAGATAGGTGATATCTATCCCATTCCTACTTGAAGCTCTTGGGTCCTTGAATAAATGATGCCCACTAAGTCTTCACTGTACTGCTGTGCCAGATTTTTTTCTGATGAGATCTCCTCTATATAAGATTTCAGTATTTTTTTAAGGCACATATATAGTTGTTTTCGAAGGCTGAACTCCAGCTTTACAAAATCTGCCTGTAAATATGGGAATCCTTATTAGCAAACCATTTTGAACACTGGTGAACTGAAACAGGAAATTTCATTTGTTGTTTTCATTTGAAATAAAAGCTTGCTGAAATGTAATTTGGTCTTTAAATCTGCCTGTTCTTTTCCTCTTTCCTTCCCTTCACATAAAGAAGAACATTTATTATAGAGGTCTGAGCTCTGATCTTGCAACAATAATATTAAACAGCTTTTCCATTTTCATGCAATAGCACTGGATAAAGTACATAAAAGGCAACTTGGTCATGAGTGAAAAAGAAGGGTTGTGAACCTTCAATCATAGACCAAACTGCTATTAGTTTAAAAGGATATTATGGATAAGGTGTTCACCAGGAAGATGATATTTTTCTTTATATATTTAAGCACAAGTGTGATTTTCTTTAAATCATACATCGATGCAGAATAAAATGGAAAAAAAAATTCATGTGGCTTTTAAAAATACAATACAGTTAGAGATTCAGCACAAATCTAAGGAAAGGCTTTAGGCTATCCTCAGATTCATCTAATGCTGCAGAGGCCTGAAAGGGGGAGTTCACTAAATGTTCATATTAAACTGAAAGTGAAATGAATTAAACAAGAGAGTTGCAGTGCAGGTTGAATGAAAGATCCCAGGAACTGTGGACTTCTGTTATTTGCACAGATAGTTTTTGAAATCAATAGCTTTACTCAGCTAGAGTTACAGTAAAAAGAAGAGTGCTCAAAATAAGGCCACCAGTGCAGGGATGATGTAAACACAGTCTGTCAATGTGGTGGGGGGTTTTTTATTCAGTGTAACTCCTTCACTGTGAATTCTGTTTTTAATATGGTTTTGTGCAGGCTGTTGTAAACAGAATTGAGCACCAGAATGTTGGCATGTATATTAAGGTTTACTGGGTGGTGTATGGAAAACACTAGCAGGAGGAACCCATAGCTTGATATATATATATATATCTGTATTTTGAAAATCAAAATATAACTTAAAGTAACAAGAAAAACTGGCTAGATGAGAGCAATTCACCTGATATATAATTCACTTTGATGTAATGCTTAAAGTGTTTGAGGCTCTTTAACAGTTTGTGAGAAAAGAAATACTATTTATGTTACTGAATGGCATGGAAAATATACACATATCCAGAGATCAAATGGAGGATAATAAAATATACTGATGAAGAATTCAGCAACCTGTGTAGTGAGCTTACCTTTATCTTGTTCATCAGGGGGTTTTTTCAGCAGATGTTTTCTTTAAGTATTTTTTCTGACTTTTCAAGTTTATCTTGCCATAAACACCACTTAACACTATAAATATCCTCTTCATTTTCATGGAATTTTTTCTTAGTTAATTTTTTTGTGTTACTTTTGGGAAGAGAGAGATAGAAGGAGAGCAGGAGAGAGTCTTACATTTTTAATTATTTGCTTATTTAGCCAATTAATTTTTTAGTGATTAAGATGTTTTGGAGCATTAGAGGCTCACAGAGTGATTTAACCTCCTCTAGCAGCAGGTGTTTTGCCTTTATTTGAAAGATAATGTTTGGGAGTTTGTAGCATTGTGTTAAAACACAGAGTATTTTTGTTCTACCATTACAGAATTGCACTAGAATAATAAGACCCTTTCACAAAGGCCCTTTTATGTCCTCTTTTGAAATTGCATACAGCATTATGTTACTAATGCAGGCTGTAAGGTTTTCTTTAAAATTGTCAGAGAAATGAGTGTAAAAACCCCTGTGTGCTGGTGGAAATAAACATTATGCTGAATAAAAACTTAGGATATTTCATCTTCCTTTGCTGTGCAAACAAAATAGGCAAGTCTGGTGTTGTTTCCTGAATGTTTGTACTGTATGTATTATTTGCAGAAAGACATAAAAAGCTATGGAAAAACACAACAGACTGTAAAATATGATATTTGAAACAGAACATGACAAAGTGTGTAGACTTATACACATGTAGGAACAGCCTTGTGAATTATGAGTTTTAGAAATGGTCTAGCTGCTAATACAAAGTTATGAGCAATTTAATAATTTTTAACATGATAGCCAATAGACATCTATGTAATACAATTGAAAATTTGATTAGGAAAAAAATATGTACCTTGTATGTACCTTTTATGTATTTTATAAAAATCTCTCAGTTACACAAAAAAAACATAGAATATTTTTAATCTATAGTGACATGAAACAATCCAAACTGTAAAGCGATATTGTTAATACTGTGCACACTGTGAGACAGTTATTTTATTTCTGTAGCATTTTGCCAGCTCTTCTTTTCAGTACTCTGTAATTGTCTTTGAAATCATAGGATCATAGACTGGTTTGAGGTAGAAGAGACATTAAAGTCCCAAGCCTCTGTCATGGGCAGGGACATTTTCCTCTGGACAAGGCTACTCAAAGGCCCCATCCAGCCTGGCCTTGAACACCTGCAGGGATGGAGCATCCACAGCTTCTCTGGGCAATGTTCAGTGTCTCACCACCCTCACAGTAAAGAGTTTATTTCTAACATCTAATCTAACCTGCTCTATTTCAATTTAAAGCCATGTCACCTTTACCTATCACTGATTGCCCTTGTTAAAAGTCCCTCTCTGGACTTCCTATAGGCTCCCTTTAGGTTCTGGGAGGTGCTATAATGTCTCCCAGAGCCTTCTCTTCTCCAGGCTGAAAAGCCCCAAATCTCCCAGCCTGCCTCCACAGGAGAGTTGCTTCTGTCATCTTCATGGCCTCCTCTGGACTCATCTCAACAGGTTCATCCTTTGCTGGGGACCCCAGAGCTGGATGCAGCCCGCCAGGTGAGGTCTCACGAGAACAGAATCCAGAGGCAGGATCACCTCACTCACCTTCTTCCCACATTCCTCTTGATGCAGTCCAGGACACAGCTGTGTTTCTGGCCCATGACTGCACACTGCTAGATCATGACACATTGAGCTTCTTGTAGACCAAGGCTGTGAAATCTTTTCCAGAGCTGCTGGGTCCGTTCTCTGCTCAGCCTGTATTTGTGCTTGGAGTTGCCCTGCCGCAGGTGCAGGACCTGGTGCTTGGCCACATTGAAGTTCTTGAGATTCACATGTGCCCACCTCTCTGGCCTGCCCAGGCCCCTGTGGGTAGCATCCCATCCCTTCAGCATGTGGAAAAACTGCTCCAAAAAGCTTGGTGTCACTGGCAAACTTTCTGAGGGTGCCTCAATCCCACTGTCCATGTCACTGACAAAGATGTTGAACAGTGCTGGTTCCAATACCAGCCCCTGAGGAACATCACTTGCTACTGCACTCAACCAGTGACACCACTGATCTCCAGGAATACAGTGGATGGCAGCAAACAAAAGGAGCACCAGTGTGGAGACAATGTTCTAATATAATCTTCATTATGACCTATTGCAGCCAACTCATCCACACAGTGATATATTTATCATTTCCTATTTTTTATCAGAGTTCACATGGTTATATGAAGGATATTAGCTCATCACAGATCACAAAGGGCTGTTACAGTATTTTGTGATTCATAAGTCCTTTCAAAAGGCTTTTTGTTTCAGCTGTTTTGGAGACAACATTAAAAGTATATACCCAAAGCTGTTAAATCATATGATAAAGAATTGTTGCTACTCATTAAAACATTTCACAGGGAATCAATGTTTTCCCTCTTATTAACAACAAGAAAAATAGGTGATTTTACAGAGAGACTTTAAAAACATTCTTTAAATTAGCATATGCGTTACTACATTTTCTATCCTACAGCATCAATTATAACTGATGTTACTCAATTAAGTGACAATTCTCCTTGACATTAAACCACAATTTATTATGCAGAAAAGCTTCCAGATTTTCAAGTATTGGCATTTATTTATTATGCAAAGACTAATTCTTGGTTAAATATACATTAACTTTTAGTAGTCTTTCTTGTTTATCTTATTTTGTATTATGATGTCATGCTCTACAAGGTAAAAATTTAGCTCTGTGACAAAACCAAGCTCATCCTCAGATCAATACTGATTTCAACCACATCCTTACATGCACTCACCATTTTGATCATCTTGATCCAAATGCAGAACTTTTGTTCAGATCTTGTATGTGACAGTTTCACCACAGAAAAAGAATTTCTAAATACTAAAAGTAAAATAAACTCATATAGTGATAAATTTGTAATACAAAGCAGCTTGAAGTTTCTGTTTGCAAAAGTTCTTGAAAATTTAACTGATCGTATTGTCTTCAGGCCTATCAGTCCCAATAAGATTTTTCAATTAGGGGTTTCATCATAAAAATATACTACAAACTTCCTTCTTCCTTTCTGCTTGTTCCTTGTGAAGTGAATTTCATTTATTTTATTATTTGAATATAATAGCAACAATAATAAATTTATTTACCTCAGCAACAGAGATCATGGGATCACATGGGAAAAGAAATCTGGATGTGCGTTTGGAGTTATAATTACATTGCTGATGCTGCCCATGAATGAAAATAGCTTTTCAGTAGGTGTATATGGTGGATTGCTCACCAAAGCAAATAGATTTAATTGATTTAAATGTGCATGACTCATTCACGGCAAATTTGGTTTTAAAAGGGGTCAGCTTTTGAAAAAGGTGTAAGTTCCTTATATTCAAATCTCTGTTATATGAAGTTAATCAGATATTTTCTTTGCAACATGCCTTCACTTTTTCATTTGATTGATCATTCAGTGAAAGAAGATCTAGGGGTAAATATAAACCTTATTTTTGCACAAGTCTCCAAATCTACTTAACTGTGTGGGATTGCTCCCTTTTCCATTCTGCATAGATACAGATGACTCTTCTCTACTAAAGCCTCACTTTTTTTTCTCACACTTACCTGTATATTTGTACTCTGTAATTTATTTCTCAGTCTTGTTCATTTAAAACAAAAATTTATCCTATTTCCCAGCAAGGGACAGAAAATATTGGCCTCACTTAAGCCAGATATTTCAAATCAGAAGGATTTTACACAGATGGGCTTTTGTAAAGTTGGGGAAGGTTGCTAAGCAGGCATAAAAGGAAGTTGGCTTTTGTAAAATTTCTCATTAACTGAGGATTTTATAGAATAGATGAAGTCATGGTCTTCAGTCTAGGAATCTTTAATCAGCTTTTTCCAGGAGAAAAAGGATGGGTTGACAATTCTGGAAAAAATCGAAACATTCGTTCACTGTGAAAATTATTTTTTTTAATTTGACTAAGAAATATAACAGAAATTTACTCAAAATGAGGATAGGATAGGCTTCTAACCAGCAATTAGTTGTAACAGCTTTTATTTGAAAGCACATTCATTTTAAATACAGGGTTCTTTACAGCAAAGAAAGTTCTTTTTTGTATTGGTTTGATTTTCTTTTTGCATAGAAAGCTATGACCTTGGATCATATTTAATAAATTTTTCACTTGGAGCTTCCAAAGGCACCATCAATTTTGTATCATTTCTCTCACCAGCTGCACTTTTGTTCACACAGCTTACCACATATGCATGGACAGTTACATTCTTTATTCTAAACAGGATAGTTTGTCCTTTCAAATTTTGATATTTATTTTGACAAGAGCAAAGTAAGAAACAATACCCATTTTTAAAAAAATCTCTTACAAGAAAAGATTTGGAAGCATTGCTAACCCACATATTCATATTTACAAGAAAACTTGACTCACCAGTTTGGGGAGCACTCTCCTTTCCCAAACTGATAGTTAAAACATTGTTGGAAGGAGAATGATTTTCAGGTTCTGCTGTTGAAGAGCAGTTAAAATAATTCTACCTGCTACTGAGTTTTTAAATATGTCTTTTCGAACTTATAATTAGACTCTCTTTTAGCAAGTAATGCATTTGACAGTGAATCATATTTCAGATTCATGAAAGAAGAAAACTCAAGAAACAGCATTCACTTTTTTCTTCAAGTGTAGTTTTGCTGGGTGCACCTGCAAACATTTTGGTCTCTACTCACAGAAATATGCAGGCAGTATCATGGGAAGCGAAAGTCATCTCTCACATTCACTTCTTTCAGCTCTGTGGCACCAGACAATAACCATATCCTTGATTTCACTTGCTGTCTTGAGAAAGGGATTTTTTACCTATAGCCTAAGTCAGCAATTGAGGAAAAAAAAACCAAAAACAACCAAAAAACCCCAAAACAAAACAAAAAACCCCAAAACAAACAAAAAAACCCCCCAAACAAACAAACAAAAACCACCACCACCACCAACAAAAAAACCCCAAGCACCTGTCCTTGCTTAAGTTTAGCCAATTGGTAGTTCATCTCATCCCAAGGCAAATGTCTCAGAGAGATGCCCATCTGCCTCCTTTGACCTCTCATCAAATCTTAACGAGTGACTTGAATTAGATGTCATTTCACTGACAGGTAACTGTGAGAAAAATCCTAACCTCTAACTCTTAAAACACTGCAGTGGCTATCCTTGTTGAGACCTCATGGTGAAATGCAGTGCCCTCTCATAATATTTAGACTTTTGCAAACAATAAGTGATACAGAAAAAGATTTGTACATCAAGCAACAGGAAAAGGAATCTATCCGATAGGAAAACACTCAGTTTGTCAAAGTGGAGCCTGGAAGGCATAGTGATACCCCAGAGATGCTGGTAGGTTTGCAGAGTTTCACTGGGTACTCACATACCCAAAGTGAAAATGGACAGGCCTCAAGTGCACAGTTTAAGAGTCATAGAGTCATAAAAGTTGGAAAAGATATCCAAAGTCATCAACTCAACCTTTGACCATCAGCATGCCCACTAAACCACATCGTGAAGTGCCACATCTGCTTGTTTTTTGAGCATTTCCAGGGATGATGAGTCCATTACTTCCTGGAAAGCCTGTTCCAGTGCTTAATCACCCTTTCAGTGAAGATTTTTTTCCTAATATCTGACCTGAATCTCTTGGCAAAGTTTCCTGTTCTTATTCCAGTTGCCCGGGAGAAGAGGCTCTCATCTCTTACAACCTCCTTTCAGATAGTTGTAAAGAGTTAAAAAGTCTCCCCTGAGCCTTCTCTTCTCCAGATTAAACAACCCCAGGGCCCTCAGCTGGTCCTTATGTTCCAGACCCTTTATCAGCTCCATTGCCCTTCTCTGGGCGTGCTCCAGCATCCCAATGTCCTTGTAGTGAGGGAGCCAAGGATTTGAAGTGAAGCCTCACCAGGACCGAGTACAGGTGAACAATCACTGCTCTGATTCTGTTGGTCTCACTGTTCCTGGTTGTGTGGTGTTTCACCCATGATTATTATAAATTTATCCCAAATTACCACTCTACCACTATGATAGTGAGTGAAAAAAACCACAATCTCTTTCTCTGTCAGACCTTTTGTGCAAAATTCAACCCTGTAGGCTTGATTCTGCAGAGTGCTGTGGGTGGAGTCATTCCAGTGTCAGGAACTCACTAAGATAAACAGCAAGGTACAGAGTCTTGGACTGAGGGGATTCTTGACAAAGCCTTTGGGTAGCTACAAAGGGAGATTCTGCCTCATTTAACCACATGTGTGAGTCAGTGTAACAGATGCACACTGAAACATGAGAGCCACATACCAATTTAAATAAAGTCATGCTGCTGTTATATGTGTTATGCCTTCCTATTGTACTCTATTTGATCATAGCTAGGGTATGGAAATTAATTCTGGATTATATGTGTTCAGAGCCTGAGACCTTTTAGCTGTCTGATAAAGGACAAGTGTTTATAACATTGCATTGATCATCATGGTGTGAGGTTTGCTTTTGGGCTTTGGGTGAAGATATTCTGACTAAAACAGGAAAGCATGTAATGTGGAAGAAATTTTTCTTCTTCACATTGAAGAGTAATGGAATTTTATAATTAGTAGATTTAGAACACACATCTATTGTCATGGTTAATCTTATTTTGTATCACCTTTGTAAATGGAGCTTAAGACATAGTAGGTAAAACCCCCATTTTTAATGATCTGTCAGAGTGCAGCCCAGTGGAGCTGTACTCAAGAGAACAACTGATGGAAAAAAAAAGTATGTTCTGTAATTCAGTTTTGTGAAGGTAACATGAAACTGGAAGTGATGTCATAGACCATAATGATGTAAACTGCAAGGTGCAATCAGCCTTGAAAGAATTGACATGATAAACCAGAAGGCTGTAGGATATAGAGGGAAATTTAAGCAGGTTGACAAGTATGGCCATTTAAGCATGAATAAGGCATGCATTTCTAAATTAAGCTGGCTGTTTACCTGAGTATTTTTAAATAGTTTCATTTAGGCTCTTCTACCTACCTGCAAAATAATAATAATAAAAACTTTGAAGCCTGTTTTGCAAGTGATCAGGTAAACAGCTACCTTAAACACTCAATGAAATCTAAAGATATATATATATTCACACATGTGTGTGACTGTATATGTACATACATTTATATCTCTCTCTCTATATATATATAGATACACACACAGGTATATTTTACCCTTTTCTTATAACTTGTCAATTATTGCCCACCTATTACACTCTCTTTTCTGAGTTAGCTCCAGCTAATCAGATGCTGATTGGGGATGCTAGAATACTCTTGCTGATGATTATGTGTTATTTTAACAGGAGAATGACAATAATTTCCTGTAATGCCACTTGTTAAGGTAATTATGCTATAATTGCCTTATCAAGGTGTCATAGAGGAGAGAGAAGAAACTCTGAGATTTCACAGCTGCTGTCATGCTTTGATAAAGTGTTATCTTGAAAATATATTATCAGTCATCAAGCTAAATATCTACCAGTTGTTTTAAATCAGAAAAATCTGTCTTGGCTGGGGCATATGACCTCTGCATTTGATGTTTCTCAGCCTGATAATTAGGGAGGATGGATTATCTTTGTTTTAAGGCATAAACCTAACAACTGATTTGCATAGGTAAGAGTATATAAATGCAGATTCATGAAGGTGTCTGTAGTTTCCAAAGGTGAGAAGTTGCTTGCTGTGAAAATATAGACTTAACTGTAATCTTGGTTTTAGAGTACAGTTACTTGGATGTGGTTTCTGATGTAGAAAGAGAAATGGGAAGTGAAACAGAGAATGTGACCCCTGTAAAATAAGAATATGAAAGGTGTAATAAGCATGTTTTTAAAATTATTTTTTAAACAATTAGACAGCCTTAATTAGAGCACTGCCTTCAGGCTTACTGAGGTTCACTTTCCAGTACATGTTTAATGGAAAAAAGACTTGAGCTCTGTTCTTTTGGGTCAGAAATACAAAATACCTAGTGAGAATTTAAGGTATATCAATTAAAATCATCATCAGGGTAAAATCCAGGTGAAATGTACCATTTGTCATGCCTCGTTCTGCAATGATGTCCAAAGTGATTTTTATTTTTCACACTCTATTTAGTCATGCAGCCATGAACTGGTAGGTAACACCTATGGAATACACCCATTGTGCAACTGATGGTGCACTGCCAGCTCTACACTCATATCCAGGACAATAACTCAGAGAGAAGTAGCCACTACATCAGCTTGTGATGATTAATTGTCTCCTAAATGATTATTAGTAATGATAAGGCCAAAAGTAATAGAGAATTAAGCTCATACTACCTAAATCATTATTTAGACTTACACATGATATCAGTAAGAATTGAGGGTTGTGCACCTTACTAGATCTAACCAAAGTGCATGCTTTAAGAAAGGCAAATGAATGTGCATATATTTTTGTGCATTTGCATCTGGTTCATGCCTTCAAGCAGCTGATGCAGTATACCATGGCAGTGATTATATAAGCAATCCACAGATAGGTACACTAGCTTGATTAATGTCAGATCTTGCACTGAAGCACCTCTCCAGTCAGAAAACTGAGAAACTAAATTTGGAGGGGGAAGCATTTTTTCAGCTCTTCCTGACATGTCTTTCCTTCCCTCTGAACTATTTAGAGATGTGCTGCTAACTGTGCAATTTTCTGTGTGAAGGTTCCATGCAGAATATCAGCTTCAATTCCTTGGATTATACAGTGCAAAATCCGGTACAAGAAGCATTACTGATGGTTTTGAAACAAATTTGGCAATCCATTTGTCAGCTAGATGGGAAGAAAGAGTTTTATTTCTAGCAGTGCTGCTGGGACATTTTAACGGATCCATCCATGGAAGCTCATGCCCCACCAGATTTACAAGGGCATGCTCTGAAACTGATGACATTTCTCTATCTGCTTGTAACAGTTTAACTTCTCAACATTAAATGTAATTACTACCAAAACCTCAGAGGATGTCTAAGAATAAGGAAGTGACCATGAAGTTATACCATTTGTGACTCTACTAATAGGAAAGAATGAAAGCAGAAAAAGGAAAGAACAGAATTCAACATGTAGAGGGATTAGTAGAAAGGAACTTTGGGGAAGATGGTCTGAGGAACAAAAAGTGAATTTGCATCTTTAATATGTGGTGCTAAAGGCAGAAGGCCAGTCTATGCATTCTAAGGCCTTCTGAGGCATAAAAGAAAAAGGAAAGCTGATAGTTTTACCAAAATTTAAAAGTACATAAAAGAAAAACAATATTTTGCAAAAACTAGAACTAAAGGTTCACAATCAAAACAAATACAAGGAAAATAAAGAAACAAAATAACCCAAACCAAACTCATCATGTAGGACTAACATGAAAATTAACAACATGAAAAATGGATTGTAGATAACAAAAATTGAAGCAGAAAAATTAAGGTGTCCAAAAAATGTAAAAAGAGAAATCAAAGTTCCATATTGTGACTGGGATAGAAAGCAAATTTGGCATTTCATAGATAAGGCAGCAATATTAAAAAATTTTTACCTTTTAATTTTCATAAACAAGATAATAAATTAAATAAGGGCCTGACATTTAGCATATTCCTAAGAAAGAAAATAGGACAGGCAAGAACTGTTTAGTTGACTTTGATTTTACTCACTGTCAGTCCCAGAAGACCTCAAAATACCTAAGCTATTCAACAACCACTGAGCTATTTCCTTGAGAACACATCAAGAATGAGGGATGTCCAAGTGGCCTTCAGAATGAGAAACAAAAGAGGGCTTGGGGTTTCAGAACTATCTAGCATATGACAAACCAATTTACCTTTTTAAACTTCCAAGAATACCAGAACAACATGGATTTGTAATTTTAGCTACAGTCAAACTTGAACCAATTTCCTGGTTAAGTGAAAAATTAGATGAGGTGTGTCAGCCAGTTCTTTGATACTTTATCCCATATGGTATCCTTAAGACCAAAGTACAGTACAGTCATGTGCAACTGACTCAAAAACCTAACCAAGTGTTTATTAACAATGCAGCATCACACTAGAAGAATATTTCAAGAGATGTCAGATGGATCTGCCATGAACCATGTTCTATTGATTATTTTCATTAATGACTTAGCTAATAGAATAAGATTGTATTTAGTTAGAGTTAGGGTGTTCCAAGAGATGGAAAATTACAGGACTGTGCTAATTTTGGCTAATAAGGCAGAGTTAATTTTCTTCACAGTGGCTGGTACAGGGACATGTTTTAGACTTTTGCTGAACATGGGTTGATAACAGAGATGTTTTTTTTATTGCTGAGCAGGGCTCACACTGAGCCAAGGCCTTTTCTGGTTTTTGTGTGGCCACAGTGGCCAGGAGGCTGGGGGTGCCTGGGAGGAGGCAAAGCCAGGACAGGTGACCCAAAAGTGGTCAGAGCTTCCAGACCATGTGACATCATGCTCAGTATATAAACAAAGGGAAAGAAGGAGGAGAGGGGGTGGTTTGGAGTGATGGGGCTTGTTTTGCCCAGTCACTGTTACCTGTGATGGGGCCCTGCTCTTCTGGAGATGGCTGAACACCTGCTTGCCTTGGGAAACACTGAATTAACTCCTTGTTTTGCTGTGGTTGTATATGCAGCTTGTTCTTTCCCTCCTAAACTGTCTTTTTCTCAACCCATATATTTTCTCACTTTCACCCTTCTGGTACTTTCCACAATCATGCTGGTGGGGGAGTGAATGAGAGGCTGTCTGGGTGCTTCATCGCTGTGTTTAAAACACAACAAGGACTCATCCTGCAACAAAGGAAATTCTGTCTTAATACAAGAGATTTTTTTTTTAATGTGAAAAAAACGTGACCAAAAATGAACAGGTTTCTCAACAAGGTTGTGGACTCTCCACCCTTGGATTTATTCACAACTTGACTTGACCCTGACAAAACTCATGTAACTTTGAAAATGCTCTTGCTGGAGAAAGAGATGGGAGCAGAAGTACTTTCCAACAGAAATTATTCTTTAATTCCACACTTACATCACATTTATTGTTGAAAATTGAAAGAAAGCCTGGAAAGCCAGAAAGAAAATACTATCTGGATAAACTGGCAAAACTATTCATAATCAGTAAAACAAACAAACAAACAAACCCCCCAAAAATCAAAACTCATAGAAGGTGAGAGCAGAAAATTACTTGCAAAAAATCTGAAAATTAGCTTCTGAAACTTGGATTTAAAAAAAAAAAAAAGCTACCCCATCAACCAAGGGCAAGATTTTGGCTTATTACATAAATACCTGTCCTTTTAAAAAAGAAAGTCAGTTTCTGTTCTGGACTCTTCTGTTTGCAAGACAAAAAAGGTAGATGTAGAAAAATTAACTAATGTTTCCCTTCTAACTGGGACTTCTTAGGCTTCATGTTGAGCATTCTGTCTGGTTTTATAAATGTTATTTTAAGAAGATGAAAGCCATATCAGCAGTAGCTCACAAAATGAGTGACAATGCTGAGGCTGTTAAACACATTTCATGAAAAAGGTTAAAAGAATTTTTGAAGTCTTTTAACAAAAATGTGGGAATGATTTCGGTGCAGCTCCAGTACACAAAAAGCTCTGTAAAGAGGATACTGAAGTACAATGTATCTACTGTGTCATTGGACAACAAAGCTAGAATTAATGCACAAAACGTCCACCTAAGACATTTTTAGGTAACATTCTGTCAAATATGAATTCTAGTTATAAAAACACTAAAGCACTGGAAGAAATTATTAAGGAGTGCAATGGAACATCAAGAGCAGGTTTCCTAAGAGAAGTTAAATAATCTTCTGCCAGTGATCGTCAGGATGGATGGGTGCTGCCATGTCCAGCCAGACTGGCCTCTGCAGCAGCTCTCCTCCAGCCTCAAATTCCTCGTCAGTTATACAGATGTTTAAAGCATAGATTAAGAACGATGGACAAACTATGGAACTTCTATGCAAGATTTGGGGTGTTTTCCTCTATTTACGCAATTTTAATTTGCTGAAGTCATTAGTTAGCAGTCACTGATTTAGTAAAGTGGCTCTCCTGAGTATGCTTGTATGTCTAATTTGCAGTATGTGTTTTAGTGAAAAATTTAAGGATGAAATGAGTTATTAATTGACACATGCTCTGACATTTAGATCAATAGAAATGCATTTCCAAGCAAGCACATTCCTTTAATGCTCACTGATGGCTTTATGGACAGAGATACTGCATTGCTCCTGTATTTCTGTTAAATGACATAAACCATCATTTTAAATCATGATGTTGACATATTTTGCTTTCTTGCTTCTTGAATATTTGATGTCCCTGGTATATGTCAGAAAAGAAATTTTATGAGATGACTCTTTTTATATTAAGTTTGCATTTACTTTGATGCTTTGAAGCTTCGCAAATACATTTCAAGTGTCAAAGGTTTTAAGATACACAATAGTGGTACTGCTGGTCTTAAAACAGACAGCTAGATATTTTGCAGCCAGAGGATAGAAGACCATTGGAATACTCAGGTTCCAAAAATCAGAATATACTGACAAAAATGTGCCTTGGAGATATTTACTGGTTTTTACTAGAACAAAACTAAAAATACACAGCATCCCAGTGAGGAAAACTAACAAATACTGACAAGGCTTGGCCTTGTCTGAAGGAAAAACATGTAGCAATTCATTTCTGCAGGAAACCCTTCTCTGTGCTTTAACAGTATTTGAACACTAATAAGATTGAACATCCCCTGCTTGTATGGAGAACTGCTCAGTAAAAAGAGAAGTTTTGATTTTCCTTTCTTGCAAAAATGCGAGAATGGTTTAAAATCTGAAACAGAGTTTAAAAAACCAGTCTTTTCCTGAGTGTTACATAGTTTTGAAGGGGGCAGAAGAAAAATGTCAAGAAGGAGCATTTGTAATTTTGGGTTTGCTAGTAGAAGAAATACCATTTTTTCACATAGCCAAATTTTTATCTAAGTTGCCTAAGGATGGAGTGACCCACCATCATTTATTTTTTTTCCAGACTATTAAAAAGTACAATAGATACAAAATCATGATTGCAAGCTATGCACATCTGTTAAATTAACTAAACAAAACACAAACTTAGCAGGGTTGAAAGTGTCTATAACAACAGTATGTTGCCTGGGGCTCAATGAGTCTGTGTGAACAAAACTGCAGTGTTGACCTCCCAGAGTTTTAATGTCTTTTACTTCACCCTTGAACTGAATAAAAGCTCTTAATCACTCGTGGGAGGCTCTTTGGATTCCCAATAAAAGTCTGTTTTGCTATTATTCTTTATCTTTCTTCTAAACTCATATTTTAAAATAATTTAAAAAAACCATAAACCCTGCAGTTAATCTTAAAAGGTTGAAAATTATTCAAGAGATTGAAGTGGATACTGCTTGAAAACAATGTTTTTATTGTTTGTTATAAACAAGATTTGTAACAATAACTGCTTATTTTTAAGGTGGGATTTTGGAGTTCTCCTTGAGACCATTTACAGATCCAGGATACTCACAGGGCTGCCTGTGATATCTTATGGCTGAAATTCTTATAGTCTCAAAGATTTTCTGTGGATATTTTATGCATTATGAATCCTTTGATCAATTGGGAAAACAAGGAAAAAAAAAAAGTTTGTTTGAAGACACAGTTGCCCAAGATAATTAATTAGAATGGGAATGTGCAATGTGAGTGGAAGTGGGTGTCTGCCATCATCTTCCATCATGTAGCTGAGAGCTGAGCTGAAGAGATTTAAAAATGTTTGTGGCAGTACAAGTAACCTGAAATGCAGATATGTTAGAAGCAAAATGCTAAAAGAGTGGAAACATAGCTGGAGTGATTCCCAGGTTCTTGAGGCAAGCTCGAAGTGTTCATGTCCAGCCTCCTATTCCAACTGAGCCTGCCACAGCAGGGAGTGTTCATTTCCTTAATTGGTGCAATTGTAAGTTCTCCTTTGTTCTTTCACTTGTTAAAATACTTTATTCTTGTTTTAAAGGTTTATGAACAGGAGTGTTATGCAAAAGATGCTTTCAAGTATTTCAGGTGGTAACACCAGGTCATTGACTAGGAAAATTAGAAGAAGAATGACTGAATGTGAAGAAAATTCAATTTTTTAAAAAACAGTGTGACAAAATGAAAACTTGACCATGTTTAGCTGTATTTCATTGCTCTATCAAAATTCTTAAATTTGCTTTGCATGAAGGCATAGCATCATGAAAAGTGAGCCAAACAAATTACATGACCGAAGAAAGATGAACTGTAAAAGCTAGATCAGTTTAACAGGTCTCATTTTAATTATACTGTTAAATAACAACTTTGTAATATTTTGGTTTTTTCATGTGCCTTTCATGGTAAGTCCAGAACAATGGAGATGTATTAAATGCTTTACAATCCTGTCCATGAATACTGACTCTTACATATGAAAATAAGAAAACTTGCATCCTCTTTGCTTCATCTTCTGTGATGGAACAAGATTATGATGAGTAACTCCAGAGATTTAATCCCCAAAAAAAAATATTTCTTTAAATTACTATTACTCCTACTAATACCAATTCAGACCCACGAGTGACAGATGCTGGAAAGGCCCCTTGCCTTCAGAAACTCAAAATATGGATTTTGACCAGATACAAAAGAAAGAAGTAAATTAAGGAGGAAATTGAAAAGCAAGTATCAGAGAAACAAGTAAATCACCTTATAAGGGATATGTGTCACATTTTACCATTTACTTAACTATAGCCACATTAAAAGAGTTTTTTTCACAAACTTTTTTTATTGAGGAAAGGATAACATACATTACATGGTAAAAATTTCTTCATGAATTCTACTTATCCATGGAGTACTAATCATATTGTTGGGTTTTGTTGATTCCTAATTATATTTTTGATGCAATTGTTGTTATTATTGTTAACATTAATATTATCTATTTTATAACCACCTTTAAGTTTAGCCATGTGTTGGCATCTAAGCAAATAGCTGAAAACCCTGATGTTCATTCTTGGCCTTTTGTTGGCCAAGATGAGAAGATGATCCATCTCAGTAATGGGATAGTAAATACCAACTTCTATTTCTCTCTCTGGCTTTCAGATATTCAGCCCTCTGTGAGCTAAATCTCTGTGCTGCTTTTAAACAAATCAGCCTTCCAAAAGAATCTGTAGCTTTCTGAAGTTAAGCAAAATCTTAGAAACTATTTATTCTATCAAAGTAAAAATGTAAAGAAATCTGAAGTTTTTTCTAAACCATGTAGTCAATCTCACTTTTGAGAAAGAATAAACAACATTAAAACATCTCTCAGAGTGTTTGCAGTTTATTCATAAAGAAAAAATAATAAATCTCCTTCCACCCACAAAGTAAAACAAGCAAATATAATGCAGTTTCCAATGCTTGCTGCTGGAGACTCGTGTCTCAGAATGTTTCATCTTATTAATGTATATGGATATTTTAATTGTTCAGAAGAAATGAAGGGGAACTAGTTACCAAAAGAGATGTCTCTTTCTTTACTCCTTTAATTTTTCAGAAGCTTTATATATAATTACTGACTGTTGATGCAGTGATTACTGTGAAACAAAAGAAGCTTGATTGCTGTACTATTATACATTGAATGAGGGGGAAATAATTTGCCATGATTGAATTTACTAATAAATATTTAATGGATTATTCTATCCTAACATATTTAAACAATACACCATGCAGGGGGTGGTAAGTATTAAGCAGAGCAATTTCAAGCTTTATGTAATTTTTTTTAAATTTAATTGGACATCAGTCTCATATAACAAATTCTTTACTTGGAATAAACATGTCTCCTTGTACTCCAGCTCATACATTATGATTCGTGGCTTTTCAATCTCAGTGTTTATTTTATTTCAGCATCCTGTGGGCTGTGAATTATTATCTGCATTTATAGAAAGTCAAAGAATTTCTCTTAATTTTAAATGTAACTGCTTTCTTTTTTATCTTGCAAAGACTGCATCTCTGAAGGAAAGATTTTCATACAAAAGAAGAGGAAAAATAGTTACTAAAGAATTAGTTTAAAATATTCCCTAACCACGTATTTTTCTCTCTGACTTTGCATTAAGCATCAGAAAAGTTAAGTATTGTGTTATGGTATTTTTTATTTGGATTATTAATGTTTAGAGCAGTAGGCAGGCCCAAGTTTTGGGGTTTTTTGTGATGCACAGGAAGATGTGGCTTTTCATCTGCCAATCCAAGACTGACCCAAATTAAAAAGGACCTGCCTAGAGCAGGAAGCATGAAGTATATTGGCATTTATGGTCTCCTGCTCCTACCAGGCCTCTCTGTGAAGGATAACGTGGAGTTGCCTTCACCTGTTCATGCTCAAAGGTGCTCTCTATATTCAGAATAAAGGCCAAGACCAGCACTGCTTTTCCATTAAGAAAATGGTGAAACTGTTCTCTCTATTTGCAGTGATCTTGTCCAATAAATGAAGAGGGAGAGATTCAGATTTGTTTTCTGTGACAGTTTACATGGCTCCAAGTCTATGTTTCCCCAGGAAGAGTTTCAGCCATCAGGCTGAGAAAGTACCTGTACATCTCTAGTCGCCTTCAGGCCCTTGGGCACAAAAGAGTGAAAGATCCATTGTGCTGTAAAAAGCTGAAAACCAGTTTGGGTCTGCAATCCAGCGAAGGTTCTACCTCAGGAGTGTGTTTGAGCTGCCTTGGGCTGCAAAGGAATTGAAGCTCTGCTGAAAGCTTGATTGTTTCTGCATGTGGACATCATGGTCATCAAAATCTCGTTGGACATAAACTTTTGATTGACTGTCTGTCATAGCAAAAATATTATTTTTTAAATATTTTGCTTGTGATTGTGAAATTTCTAGCATACAGTAACTGATGCAACCTCTTCCATTTACCATGGGTTAATTTAAAAATTGGTAATCTTTCCAACACGAGTATTCATTTCTGAATAAATGTTATCTCCAGTCTTAGAGGGACAGCCAGAAGCTGAAATAATCATCTCAAAGGTGAAAATGTCCATGCATTTCCTCCATTTTTCTGGAAAGTCAGAAATGAAGAAACAAACTTCATTTTTCTTAATTTTCCTGTTTGAAAAGCCATTCATGTCTTCTGCTACAGAGCTTTCTATCCAAAACTCTCTGAGTTTATGTGCAGTGACAGTCAGAAGAAGTTTGTTGATTCCATAATTTGAAATCTTAATACCATCAAAATCAAATCCTTACATGCATACATGATTTTGAGTGGTAATATTTTAATGCAGATTGAGTAAAGTGAAAGCTAAGAGGTAAAAGGAAACACTTGTGTTTCATTTTACTTGGAAATTTACAATATTTAAGGCTGATGTATTTTACATTTTCAGCACTGGTAATATTTCCTAAATTAGTTTATTCTTTGTAAATAACCTTCTTAAAAGTAGAAAAAAGAAGTAACTTATTTTGGGAAAGATGTCACTATGCAGATCTACTTTCCTTTTTGGTTCTGCTTAAGGTGATTTTCTGTAAAATTATTTTTACAAGCTCTTATGCTAAAATAGGTAGAACATGGAATATATTTTCCACATTTCCTGACCTTTATGCCTCACAGAGATTGCAGTCTGCTTGATATTTAAAATAATGTCTTGACACCAACTACACCATTATTTCCAATGAGGCAAGGCAGTAGCATCAGCACTGTGTATTTTATTCCTGTCCTTTCAGCAGCAGAGTTCAGCTGGTTACCAGTGACCTGTGCTGTTCTGTATTCATGCCAGCTGAACAGCTACAACTCAAATCTTTCTTGTTAGCTTGTCTTTACATTCCAGTGTTTAAAATTAGCACCTAAACACAATTCTGTAAGTTCTATGGGAAGCAGTTTCAGATAAATAAACATCTTGGGCTGTACATTCTGGGCACAGGCTGGATGAAGCAATTATCTTGGGAAGTCATCTTTGTTGTTTACTCAAAACAGAGTCCTTCACACTTTATTGTTAATCTGCTGTAAAAGTCTAACAAAATCCATGTAAGGTAGTGGCATCTTGCTCATAAATATCTTATTACTTATGTAACAAAAGATTCCTGCTTAACAATTTAATCAACCTGTTCTCACTGTTCTTGTATACGTGCTCCTTAGCAAGAACACATGCTTCTAAACTAGCAAGTCAGATTTCTTTAGACAGTGGAACCTTGAAAGGAGACAAACTCAGAAATAAGGAGGGTAAATTCACAATGACAGCAATGTAGATCAACATATATGATATTTGACATTCATGGGAAAGATCCATGGGAAGGGAGCGTTTTGAAAAGGCCATAAGTCATTTCCATGAATTTAAAATGTTCTCTTCTATAACCTGCTGAAAATGCAAACTTTTATTCTACTCTATTATAAATTATGTTGTAGTTTTTTAATGTCAATGCCACACTGCAGAAACTCAAAAATAATATTGTAGTGTTAAAACCCAATATATCATATACCAAATACTGCTAAGAATTTAGAAAGACAGTCTAGTTGATCTCAATGTAAATTTATTTCAATATCATGTTTTAAAGATATGTATGTAGTCAAGTTTTGACACATATCTTAAAAACTATCAAACAAATAAGGCAATTTGTGAAACCAATGATTTTGAAGCCTTTACAGTTTCTCTTTAAGTTTTACATCACTTCAAACTAAGAGTCAAACTAACATAAAATTTTTCCCTAAATTAATTCTAAAATTCATTACAAAAGAGCCATTTATCTCCAAAATTTTTTAGATTTCAAGCTAATTTCTTTTTCTTTGTTTGTTTTTAATATTTAGGGCTCTACATTGCCAACACCAATGCATTTCCTGTTGCATAGTGTTAAAATTACTAATGTGATTAGGTTTTCCAATTTTAGTGTTGTGATTCAAGTTCTGAAGTAACTTTTAATCTGCTAGTTTAGTAAATTGCACAGTATGGAACATGTTCTATTTGTGCAGAGATGATAGGCAGTGAAAGATTGCCCCACAGCTCAGAAAGATTTCTTTTCTAAGCTTAGAGAATTATCCATCTTGGTTTGCTCAGGCTATTGTTTTCTGTGTGATTCACAGAAATAACATCTGTTGTTTAGATGGGTTTAAAATGTTAAGAGAACAACACACTGAACTTCTTATTTATTTAAAGGTTTAAATAACACTACTCTTTAGCAGTGCAGCTCTGTTTACTGCACTGTTGGTCATATTGGTTAAATGCCTAAGTCAGTCAACCAAACCTTGGAACTCAGGACTCAAGTTTTAAAAGCTTCCACATGTCCTGCCTGGCCTCCAGCTGGTGTTCCAGGAGGGCATGGTAGAACCTTTCATATCTGACATTTCCAAGTGAGCATTCTGTATTGTCTAAGGAGTCACAATTTATTTTATAAATAACCATAATGAGAGCTGACATATACATCACACGTGGGAGCCCACATGTAGATGGCTGCATGTAACTGTGCTGAGCCACATCTTCAATACCTTTCAAATATGCAAATGGAAAATGCTGAAATCAATTTGTTTTCTGTGTCTGCACTTGAGAAGGCAAGAAGTATTGCTGGTACTTAAACTGCAGCAAGCCAAATTCAGATTTAGCCACAAAGAAATACTGCCTGACAAAATGGATAGTTAATGACTGGAATAGATTTCATGAGAAGTTTAAGGAGTCTGCCTCCTTGGAAACTTGGAAACAGGTGAGACAAACATATCAGGAATGAGAGACAGAAGCTAATCTAGGCTGTACAGCAGATCTAGATGAGACAATTCCTTCAGAAGGATATGATTCATGGGATAGATGGCATATATACTCATTCAAATAGAAATGTATGTCTGACAATAATTTTGTCTCCCCTTTTTTACTCATTTATTTGTCCCTGGTGACCTAAAATCAATTTCTTCTACCTCCACATTTGAGACATATGTTCTATAGTATATCTCTTTTCCTCTCTTTTGTTAGAGTAACCTGCCATGCCACATGGCTCTCAAATGTAATTGTCTGAAAGTTGTCTACAGTATGCAGTCATCAGTAACCAATTGTGTTATTGTTTTAGCTATGTCTCAAAAACATCATTTAAGCAAACTTTGAAAAACAATGAAGGTTTAAAATGACAAAGGAGTGTGCACTACTCCAAAATGCAGCTGTCCTTTTGGCAAATCTCTATGCAAAAGTTGTTTAAAAGCTTGTTTTAGAATTGACATGTAAGGGTGACATGGATAGCTTTTTATTATCTAATTGAAAAAATTATCTAAAATAGTTCTACTGTTCTCAATTCTGATGTGTTGAAAACACATTTTCATTTAGAAACTGTGTACAATAGTGACTGTGCTGATGGATACACATTCTGTCTTAAGTCTGCTGTTCCTGACCAAGAGCAAACAGCTGGAAGCAGAGTTGGCTCTTTGGCGTGCATGATAAGATAATGTGCACTGCAATGCCAGGAGCGCAGGTAGAGAAGATCTACATTACCTGTCATAAATTCAGCTGTTAAATACATGTCATGTCAAACTCTTCTGTAGTTTTCATAGGACAGATTTTTCCACATTGATATTTTAAGATTAACACAGTGGAAACTATGGGATAATTTAAAATACATTTATGTATAATACAGACTAGACAATACCAGTAATGATCCATCTCTGTATATACAAGAGAGAAAGGGCTCATGGTATTCATCAACATCAGTATAAACTATTTACAGCAAGTAGTCAATCTGTCGGCCAATGCCACAGAAAGCCAGTTATGGTTGGCTTTGAAAGGTCATGGAAACTGTGGAGGGTTCCCAAAGTCTGGAATAAAACAAATGTCCCACCTGCATTCAAAAAAAGGCAGGAAGGAAGACAGGGAAACTCTAGGCTTGTCAGCCTGCGATGATACTGGGGATAGTGGTGGAATGGATAATTTTGAATATAATTCCAAAATGTATTAAGAGGAAGTAATGCTTAGGAGTAACCAGAATTGTTTCACAGAGCATAAATCAAACCTCACCATCATTTGGGCTTCATGATCTTAGAGGTTTTTCCCAACTTAAAAAAAATCTATGATTCTATGACAAACCTTTACATTTTCTTCTAGAAAAAGACTGCCTTGGTGGATAAAGGAATAACAGTGGATATTGTTTTTCTTGACTTTAGTAAGGCTTTCAACACTGCCTCCAATAATGTCTTTATTGACAAACAAATAAAGTGCAGAATTGGCAAACAGTGAAGTGGATTGGAAAACACCTGAACAGCTGGGTCTAGAGGTTTGATCAGAGGCATGAAGTCCACCTGGATGCCTGTAGTGCAATATTCCAAGCTCAGTACTGGGGGCCAACAGTGGTTTACATCTTCAATAATGCCTTGGATGATGAAGCTGAGTGTATCTTCAACAGGTTTGTAGGCCATGCCAAAGGGGATAGAATGGATGATATGTCAGATAATTGTGCTGCCATTCAGAGGGACACTGCCAAGCACTAGAAATGGGTTGAGATTAATCTCATTAAGTTAAGCAACGGAAAATAAAAAAGTCCTTTTCACCTTGGGAAGAATAACCCCATGCAGCAGGACAGGCTGTGGGCTGACTGGTTGGAAAGCAACTCTACTGAAAGCAGCTACAGAAAACAACTTATGATTCCTGTTGGACAATAAAAACATTTTAAGAAATCTTCTTACTGTGAGTGTAGTCAAATCTTTGAATGGCTTACCCAGAGGGGTGCTGAAGTCTCAAGCTTGGAGACGTTCAAAACCAATAAGATATGGCCACAAACAAATTGCTTTAGGTGATCCTGCTCTGAGCAGAGGCTTGGGCAGGGTGACCTCTAGAGATGCCCTCCAACCACAACTACTCTGTGATTCTGTGAAATAGCACAAAGCAGTGAATGAGTGATGCTTAAATAAGTGTTGTAAAGTAAGACACAGTAAAAAGAAACATGTAATTATCACCTTGACAGCTAATAATTTTGGTTTATGCATCAACAGTCATATGATATGGGGGTTCGGTTTTCTCTACTTTATTAGAAGAATTTGACATTAAATAAAACTTTTGGAGTATTTTCTTTACTTTAAAGTATATAACTGTAAAGCAGGGTAGAGATTGAAGAGTGAAGATTCTTGTTAACGAAGACAGATGAAATACTTTAGTCTCTAGCATTCCTTGGTACTGAACACAATGTTGATTCTCCTGTTCAGAGAAAGCTTTTTAAATACGATGTCTGGTAGTGAACTTCTGACCCCCAAACTGCAGAATTCAGGATAAGGTGTCCAAGTTCATTTCAGCAATGCTATCCTTTTCAGAGGGTCTCTAGAGAATTGCCATGGTAACCCAGGAATAATTGTGTGAATACAATTTTTGATGAATTCCTCGCAGATGTTTCTAAGGGCACTGAGGCATGAGGGGTCCTGGTGATCTGACCAAATGCAGAATCCATCACTGGTTGCACACATGAGCTGTGGGACAACCTCAGTATCATCTGAGATATCACAAAAAATCAATCCTTCCTTCTTGGTAGGCTCGTTCTGGATCTGCATTATGGGGCTTCATAAAATTAACTATGTCTGGAAAAATTTCATTCAGTGGTCTTGTTCCTTACTGGGAGAATGAATATTAAATGGCTACGCACAATATACTGAATACTTCCACATGTAAAATAAGGGCATGGGAATGGCTTTTGCTTTCTGTAATAGATGAGAGAATTATGAAGCCAAAAGGCTTTATCCAAAGTTTAGAGAAGGGCACTGTAATGATAATCAAACAGACAAGTTCTGTGACTTCCCTACACTAAGGGAAAAAAAGCTCCATTTATTTAATACTTTCAGCTTGGGAAGGTCTGAGAAACTATACTTAGTCTGTTATGGATAGTAGAACTACTGTAAAAAAAGGGGATTTTGAAAGAAAATCTCTTATACTTTGATGAACAAGGAGTTGGGAGAAATAGTGTTGGAATTTAGAGCTTCTGGTAATAAAACAGAACCACAAAATCATGGACCAATATGGATTGGAAAGGACCTTAAAGATTATCTTGTCCCAATCCCCATGCCATGGGCAGGGACATGTTCAGCTAGATCAGGTTGCCCAAAGCTCTGGCCTTGCACTACCAGCAGTGTGGAACCACAGCTGCCCTGGTGAACCTGTTCTAGTGTCATGAAGACTATACTAAACTTTTTTTTTTTTTTTTTTTTTTTTTCAAAANTTTTTTTTTTTCCAGCAAAAAACCACTGCTTGACTAATAGCTAATTTTATTCATCTTTACAAAGAAAAGTACAGTAATCTGGAACTGCTGATTAACTAGGAACAAGGATTATGTGTTCAATACTCATCCTTACATAGGGAGATTTTCTGTATTTTATCCTTGTTCCATTGCAGTCCATGGCTGTCCCTCCTTCTGGTTTAGGAAGGATGTTCAACTGCTTGAGTCCTTACAAATAGACTGTAATTATCTTAATTTCTGTGAATCTTTCCTATATGTCTAGTTATTCTTCTACTGTGCACTGATAAAATATAGCTAACTTTTCCTCCCACAATGTCACAAAATGTATGTGCCTTATGTGTTGGAAAATATCTAAAAATAATCCTTTCTAAATGAGAGCAATACTCTTAAGCAGTTGTCATGTTA
>VWYP01027603.1:0-27823 GCA_013400435.1 Pycnonotus jocosus | reverse complement strand
GTGCCGCCGCCGCCCCGGTGCTGACCGAGCGCTCTCCCCGTTCTCTCTCCCGCAGCCGCCGGCTCAGCCCAGCCCAGCGCTGCCCCGCGGGGCCCCGATGATGCCGGGCTCGCGGGCGGCGGAGGAGCAGCAGCAGCGCACGAACGTGCGGCGGCCGCAGCCGCGCCAGTGACGGCCCCGCCATGTCGGTGATGGTGGCGAGGAAGAAGGTGGTTCGGAAATGGGAGAAGCTGCCGGGCAGGAACACCTTCTGCTGCGACGGCCGTATCATGATGGCCCGGCAGAAGGGCATCTTCTACCTGACACTCTTCCTCATCCTCGGCACCTGCGCCCTCTTCTTCGCCTTCGAGTGAGTTCCCCGGGGACCCCGCGGGACAGGGATGGGGATGGGCCCGTGTGCCCGGGGCCGTCGGGGGAAGGAGGGGAGCCTGGCACGGTGCAGCCTGGCAGAGTGTGGCTCGCCCTGTCCAGATCTGCTTCCTCACCCTCAGCAGACTGAGCCTGGAGGTTTTGGGGAGAATGGACCCTGCTGTACCTTCTCCCTCACTGTGCCAGGGGGTGACACTGGCCCTGCTTTCCCGTGGGTCACCTTCTATCTGGGACTTGGCAGTTCCTTGTCCCGAGTGTTCTTGGCTCCAGGACAGCTGGGGTGCAAGGGCACTACTGCTGCAGCCCTGGGGCCCAGCCTGTGTCCCTACCCATGGGGGGACGTGCAGCCCCTGCATCAGCCCCACTAGGGAGGTGACCCCAGCTGGAGGATTAATAAGGAGTGAGCTTGGGGGTCCCACCAGTCTGACCTACCCCCAGTGCCAGGCTGCACTGCAGCCAGATCCATGCTGGTATTTGGAAAGGATCTGACTACCTCTCACATCCCCTTGGCAGTGTAAAGACCTTCAGCCAAAACCTTTGATCCTGCTGAAAAAGAGGGATCTGCCCCCTCCTCTCAGCTCTCCTTGGTAGTTCGGCTGGCCTTAGACTAATCCTAAAATCAAAAAACAAGCAGAAAGGGAAAAGCCTATGTTTGTCCGGGCCAATGCTGTGGGAGGGACTGTTGCCTGTCTAGAGGGTGTGCTTGGATCAGCTAAACCACTGCAAAACTTCCCTTCCTTGGTCTCCATGGGCATGTTTGTGTTCTGGGGCAGCAGAAGGGCTGAAACAGGGTTGGGTAACATAAAAGCTTGCAAAGCCAAGAGGAGGAGTGGAAGGACCTGCTCTCTGGCAAAACCGTGGCTATTCCTGCAGATCCAAAAAGCCCTTGGCCCAGATGTTGTCCTCTTTAGCATCATTCCTAAGCTAAGGAACTTGTTTCCACATTCCCTGGCCCAGTGTGTTTCTCTCTGGTTCCCTGCCCAAATTATCCCTGGCTCAGTCTGAATTCCAAGGTACCAAGTGACACCACTCTTGGTTTGATGTTTGGGGTTTTTTCCATCTGAAAAATGGGGCTGAGCCTTCCTGCCTTACAGGAAGAATTAATAAGTGTTGCTGCTCCAGAAACGCTTATTGCTGCACCAGAAACACTGATTTGAGGGATAATTGCTCTGGCTCCCTGTGGATCCTGTCCGTAGCAGTAGAGTGAACCACATCCCACTCTGCCGTAGTTGTGCTAGGCAGAGTGAGCCAAGGCTGTTTTCCAGACCTAGGCTGTGGTTAGTCAGGAATGTGACTGGAAATTCCTTGAGAAGCCCCTTTCTATGCTCTGACAGGCAGAGGCCTGTGGAGGGGTCGCTTGCACCAAGACATCCAGGCTGTGCCTAGACCTGGAGGGTGGGCTCTGTGGGGGGAATGCTGCTGGGAGCAGGATCACCTCTAAATTTTAGTTAAATAATCTGAGGGAGATAAGGGAAAGTTTGGGAAAATCTAAATACCCATTTGATTCTTCCAGTTCAGAACGCCTCAGTGTTTTTTCTTTGGAAGAGAAGGGGTTGTTTTGAACTTGTTTGGGGGTTTTTGAATTTGGGATAGGGATGAAATGTTGCCTTCCCAGCTGGAAACACTCCCCAGGGTCTCAGTTTCACTGATCAGGCTGAGATAAGCAGCTTGGCTGCTCAGGAGCCCTGCCTGCCCTGCATGTGTAGGGAGCTTTGGGTGAGGATCTCAGCCTTGATCTTTCACTATGTAGTCCGTTTGTCTCAGTGTTTGGCAGATTCTTTAGTATTTGCATGGAAATTCCTGATCTCCCCCTTAAAGTTGTTGTCTGGATTTGGAGCGCGGCAGCCGGCGGTGGGCGGAGGAGCCTTTCCCTCGCTGCCCGCTCACTGCAGGCTGCCTGTGCCGTGCTGCCTGCTCCATTCAGCTGAATCACTTGCGCAGTCACACCTTGTCTGAGCACGGCTCCGGGGTGCCCAGAGCCAGGATCTGTCTGGCTGCTCGCCCTGCGCCGGGCTACGCTTGATCCCGGCACTCCGGGCTGCGCTGGCTCCAGTTACAGCTGAATCCAGTGGGAAGTAGCACCCACGTCGGGAGAAAAGCCACTGCCGTTCCTTCCCAGCCCTTGGAGCGATGGCTGCACTCGCGGAGCTGCTGCTGGTGGTGTTTTTTTCCTCCGAGTTTCTCCGGTGCTGCCAGCTGCTCCGTGGTGTCCACAGGCAAGCGGACCGTGCCACCTCAGCCCTGTGGGTGGGAATTTCTGTGTGTTGATGCCCCAAACCGCAGCACTGTGTTCTGGGATTGAGGAACTCTCTCCATCCCGGAGCAAACAGGAGCCAGAGGCTGGCAAAACTCAGTGCTGTGCCTGAGATCCGACTCCTCCCTCCAAGATAAGGCAGAGGGACGGAGCTGTGCTGGCTCCCTGAAGGGCTCTGCAGCGACCAACCATAGTCCTCTGCCCAAGGGCACCTCTCTCACCACTGCGTTGGCAGGGAGCTGCTCCCATTGCTTGGGGCTGCTCCCTGCAGAGTCCGAGACCTGTGTTTAACTGGGTCTGCTCCGTAACATGTCCCGTAAAATACAGTTTCATATCCTCCTGGCATTATTTCAGATTCCTGATGGTATTTCAGCCCTGTGGTTGGGCACTTAGCTGCTGTCTGTTTGAGGTGTTTCAGCATAAGGAGAAGACCAGATAAAGCACTTGTAAAAAATCCCTTTAGGAACTGGGATGATGGGATGCAGTGTCTGCTCCCAGGCTGGGAGTTTCCTTTGCAGTTCCTGCCTCTCCTGAAGTGAGTTCCACTCACTGAAGTGGAAGCTCAGCTGAAGGGAATGAGATGTCTTTTGTCTCTGGCTTTTCAGCACAAAACTTGATGTCTGTAAATGTTAGAGGTGTGATAGCACCAGCAACACTGGCTTCTTATGGGAAGGG
Source organism: Pycnonotus jocosus (assembly GCA_013400435.1). NCBI lineage: Eukaryota > Metazoa > Chordata > Aves > Passeriformes > Pycnonotidae > Pycnonotus > Pycnonotus jocosus. Next base: position 24,525 of record VWYP01027603.1, on the reverse strand, counting down.
GCTGCTCTTGGATTTTCCAATGCCCAGGCATGTTTGTCACTTTGTTTTTCTTACTTCCTTAGCTTTGTAGAGACAAAAATGTTTGATGAGATGTAGAAATGAAAATATTTGGGTTTGGATGAGTTGAAAACACCTACACTGCCCCTTGTCTGACTTTATTTTTTAATTTTGATTTCTAAAGCCCAGAAACTCAAGACTCACAGAGGGGCCTCTGAGCTGGCATTACCTCTGGTTAGATCTGTGTCAAGCATGGTCAAAACTTACACGTGAGTTAATTAGTGTTTTTTTTAGTCATTATAATTTCTCTCAATAGAAGTTGACTTTTTGATGTCCAGAGTTCAGCTTGTTTTGTTCCTGCTTCTGCAAGAAGTGGACACTCCTGGGGTTTGGATTGACCTTTTTTCATATGTAGGCTCCTTCTGAGGAGATGACTTTGCCCTCCCTGCAGCCTCCACATCCTCTGTGGCACCTCCATTCCTGGGTGGATCTTAGAGTGGTTTGCCTGTGTGGAGATTTGAGATTTTAGCTGGGAAAAGAGCAATTACATTGGCATAACATGTCTGTCTTCTGCCTCAGCTGGGTCAGAAACACATGGCACTACTGGCAGATGGGGAGAGGTTCCAGGGAGAGCTCCAGCCCTGCCTGGTGCTGCTGGGAAGGGCCTGGACACGGTGTTGTGGCGAGGCTGGGCTTTGGAGCAGCTACTTCCATGCTTACCACAAACAGCAGCTGCTAGACACCATCCCATCCATGGTGTGAACACCCAGCACAGCCAGGCTGAAGTGCCCTGCTGAGGGTCAGGCACTGGAGAAAGATACAGCTCTTCTGTATCAGACCAGGCACACGGTGTGGTTGTGCTGTAGCTGAGGTAGGTTAAACGGGTGATTTGCAGGTGAGATGGGGGTGAGTGATACTGTGGAGCTTGTGCTGAGCCGTGCTGTGGCCTGCCTGGGACGTGTGCTGCCCTGTGCCTGTGGCTGCAGTCCCTGTCACCAGGGCTGGCATGGTGGCTTTCCCCTTCCTCCAGAGCTTTGCTCAATGTGCTGATTACAACAGACCTTCCCAAGCGGGTACAGAATAACCAGCCAAATACCATAACTCATGGCACCTCCCAGCTGCTTCTCCCCCTTCTCCCCATTCCAATGATCTCTTTGTTCAGCTTCCTGCCCCCAGCCCACCCTGCTGTGATGATGAGTTGTGATAGTGCTGTTATTGTCTGCTTTTTGGTGACAGAATGCTCCAGAGCACAGATATGGTGCTGGGAGTGGGGGAGTAGCATCCTCACATGCCAACAGAGCATCTCTGTTGGCTCTGAGCTCTCCCAAACAAATGATCTTTAAATGCCTGTTCCTGAGCAGTGAAATTGTCTTAGAGACAAGGTGTAGACTGAAGATACCCCAGTGCTACAGTGAGTACCTGACTACCAAGTCAGGACCTTGTGTGGCTGCTTTCCCTGCCATGGACATGTTCCCTGGAAGTTACATGAAGAGTGGGGCCCCATCAGCAGAGTGGAGGGTGGGAGGCACGTGGTGGGCTCCATGCTGGGCTCCGTGCTTGGCCTGGTGATGCAGTTTCACTGTGGTGGGAGCTCTTCTGGCTCTTACCTCTGTCCTCACCTACAAGGGGCCACAGAAGCCAGCCCAGCTAAGGGAATCTAAGCTAAGTCTGTGTGGAAACAGGAGGGCCATGGCTCAGCTTTAACACAGCTCATGGATCCTGATTTAAACCCACAATATGTTCATAATGTCACAGCAGTTCCAAAAGCTGTCGTATTAGCTGGACAAGGGTCAGGCTGCAGCCCTTTGGGGCAGACAGTGTTCAGCTTTTCAAGGAATAATCACAGAATCATTTAGGGTGGAAAGGACCCCCAAGGCCATCAAGTCCAACCTGTGACTGGTCACCACCTTGTCAACCAGACCAGAGCACTGAGTGCCACATCCAGTTGTTCCTTGGACACCTCCAGGAATGGGGACTCCACCACTTGCCTGGGAAGCTCCTTCCAGTGCCTGACAGCCCTTTCCATGGAGAAATTTCTCTTGATGTCCAACCTGAACCTCCCCTGGCACAGCTTGAGGCTGTGTCCTCTTGTCATGTCACTGATTGCCTGGGAGAAGAGGCTGACCTGCGCCTAAATCCATGTTCCATGTTCCTAATGCCGTATTCCTACCCCAAGTGGGCTCCAAGGTTTTTGTTTACTTGCTGACTGACTCACAGCTGTCCCTGGACTTTGCCCTTGCAAAGGGAGTGCAAAGTTATCTTGGGTTGCCTGAAGACGATAAGCTCGGTTCTCCAGTTCTTCGTCTGTGGGCAGGGCTGGGCACAGGGACGTTGTTTTGCGGAACAGCAGAGTGTGCAGTGTCTTGAAATGAAGGATGTTGGTTTAGGGGCCAGGCCCTGTGTGTTGCTGTGGGCTCCTGGTGTTGCAGCTGTGACTGAAGTGTGCTGTAGCTCCAGTGTGCAGCCCTTCTGTCCCCTTCTGTCCCTGTCACACACAGGGGACAGTGCTGGAGTCAGGCAATGGCCCAGGAAATGTTCCTGCAGTGGGTCTGCGGAGCCCGGTGCTGCCAGCTGGAGCTGGAAACTGCATTGTTTGGGGAATCTGTGGTGGGAATGCTGTCCTGAATTAAGTAGTGCTGTGAAGGTCATGGAAATGGCCTTGCTTGGGATGGCAGCCCCACCCAGGGAGGATGATCTCTGGCCCCTGACTACAGTAGCCAGATGCTCCCATGGAGAGTAACTATGGAATAGCAGGAGTCTGGGTTGGATCCACCCCTCACCAGCAAGGATAAAGGGTGGATCCTAGAAAGCCAAGTGCCTGAAAGCCTGGGTGCCCAGCTGCATCAGGAGGCTGGGAAGGGGATGTGTGCAAGGACTATTGAGATTTAGGTGAAGTTTCACTTAAACCATAGCAAAGCTCCACTGGAACTTCACCCCAACATCAACAGGGTTTTCTGAAGGAATCAGGGTAAAATGTGATTTTTTAGCCCAGTATATCTCTAAAATACGACTTCTGCCCAGGCTTCCCACATGGCTAGGCCTGCAGCACCTATGGGGACATAGCTGTGAGTGTCCAGGGGCAGTATGGCCATGGTGAAATGGGTCCCATGCTCCCTTTGCATCTCCTCCATCAGTGGGATCAGCACCATAAACTCCTCGTTGGGCCTTGCTGCATTTATGGAGCAAACAAACCTTGTTCCCTTTTGAGCTGGGGGAGTCTTGAAGCAGGAGCCTTTCTGCTTTATTTGGAACATTCTAGTCCATTGTCTCAGGGAAGCCAAAGGAAGCCAGATGTCTTGTTGCATGGGAATGATGTGCTTCCACAGGAATCCATTCCTAAGAAGCACAGGATGTACTTAATCCCAATAATTTCTTCTGCTGGAAGGTGTTGCTCTTTAGGTGTTAGCCAGAGATTGCCACCATCCCCACAGGCCTCCATCCTTTCTGGCACTTCAGGTGTGAGGTCCCTTACCAGGCCTTGGGTGCTCCTCCCAGTGGTCTGGCCCATCCCTTGGCAGCAGGAATGTAATGGACAAGGTCTCTCCAGCTGCCTGGTTGTGTTTCTGGCATTGCTTAAAACAGGACAAATGCTGGAAAGTATCTGTGCCTAGCTGGTGGAAAACATGGAGATGCTGTGATGGTGCCTGGTTGTTGGGAGCTGCCCCAGGAGTGTTCCCCTGTGGTGGCGAGAACAGAAGGATATACTGAACAGCTTCTCTGCTCCAGATCTGAGCAGCGCTGTGGAGTGCCTGGGCTCTGAGGCTGTGCCAGGCAGTGACACTGACTCATCGCCTCCCGCCCTGTCCGCAGGTGCCGGTACCTGGCTGTCCAGCTGTCCCCGGCCATCCCCGTGTTTGCAGCAGTTCTCTTCCTGTTCGCCATGGCTACGCTGCTGCGGACAAGCTTCAGCGACCCTGGCGTGATCCCCAGGGCCCTGCCTGATGAGGCAGCCTTCATTGAGATGGAGATCGGTGAGTGTGGAGTGGCCAAGCTGGTGAGAGCTGGAAAAGCCACTCAGTTCATGGCATATTTTTAGGTTACAGTCCCTGCAGAGCTTATCTTCCTGGCTGGACCTCCAAAAGTGAGGATTGCCCCAATCTGCTGGCTCACTGTTCTTGGCCAAGTCTCAAGAAGGCAGCACGATGTACCTGCATCCCTCTCTGGGAGCTGTTTTACCTGCTGCTTTCTCTCCCATAGCCATGTACATACAAACTCAGTTTGCTTTTGAGAAAGGGTGCAGAAAGCATGGAGTGGTTCCCTCGATCCTTTAGGGAGAGAGGAGGTTTGGTGGATGCAGGTCATAACACCCAGCCCACTCTGAACATGCCCATGAAAGCTCTGGCATCCCTTTTCCTGCCTCCAAGCTGCCAGGTTGGCTCTGGCCCATGTGAGCAGAGCTGCAGCCTCCGGCTCCAGAGCCAGCAGGCTCCAATCGTGTTGGTAGGAAAGGCAGGAAAGCGAGTTGTTGTTTGAGGCCTGTCATGTTGTAGCAGCAGGTCTGATCTGTGCCCGGTTCTCTCTGGCAGAGGCCACCAACGGGACTGTGCCGCAGGGTCAGCGGCCACCCCCGCGCATCAAGAACTTCCAGATCAACAACCAGATCGTGAAGCTCAAGTACTGCTACACGTGTAAGATCTTCCGGCCACCCCGCGCCTCGCACTGCAGCATCTGCGACAACTGCGTGGGTGAGTGGGGCTCGGGCCTGGCCTGCCCTTGCTCCTCACAGAGAGCCTTGGATCAGGGACAGACCTGTGGCCAGGCTTGTGCTGGGCAGCTCTGAACTGGTGGAGTGTCCAGGCTGCATCGTCTTGTACTCAAGGAGCTTGAGGTTTGCTCAGAACCTGGAGCCAGGTGGTTCCTCTTTGCCAGGACTTTGGCAATAACTGAGTCCAACTGCGCTGTGTACATGTGCATCCCGGTTTTGAGTTCCACTGGAGTCTGGCCTTGCAAGACTGGAGGGTTCCAGTGGGAGAGCTGTGTCTCAGATGACAGCAGCTCCTTCATCAGCATAGAGATTGTGCCATTCCGTGAGGTGTCCTCGTTGTTGTCCTCATTCTGTGTATGTAACTGGCTCATGTTCAGCATCACTGCTCCAGGCAGAAATCCCGTCCTTTTGGATCCCTTTCCTCCTCTTCAGATTCCCAGCTTTCATGTGTTTATGCAGTTTCTTGAACCTTCTCCTGATTATTCTGGGGTAAGAACTTGGGGACCCCCAGGCCTTCATCTAACCCATGTGCTGTGACTGTTGTACCCCAGGGAGAGAGGACACATGAGGGGTCAAGCTCAAAATCTCCCCTGATGTGCAAAATGAGTCCTTATAAAACAATTTTGCACTTCTTGACCTCCTGAAAGGAGGCCAGGGTGTGGGGTCCTGACTGAGCAGAGGGTTGAACTTGGCAGTTTGTGTCAGCCTGGGGGATTTTTGAAGTGGGAGCACAGGAGCAAGGATCTAGAGGTGGGCAGGACCATGCCAGGGCAGTGCTAATCTTTAATCTTTATTTTGGCTTCCCCAGAGCGCTTCGACCATCACTGTCCCTGGGTGGGCAACTGCGTGGGGAAGAGGAACTATCGCTACTTCTACCTCTTCATCCTCTCGCTCTCCCTCCTCACCATCTACATCTTCACTTTCAACATCGTCTACGTAGCACTGAGTGAGTCTGCCTGGAAAGCTTGAGAGCTGGGAAGGAGGGAGGGAGGGAGGGACTGGGGCTGCAGATGGTGGTGTGAAAACAGAGTGATGGAGTGGGAAGGGGAACTGGACTCAGTGGGATGTTCCAGATGAAAAAATCTCTTTTTGTATTGCAGAATCTCTGAAGATTGGGTTTCTGAACACTTTGAAGGAAACCCCAGGGACATATCCTTCCATGGTCCTGAGGGCTTGATTTCTCTAAAACTGGGGATTAGTGGGAGCTGCGTTGTGGAGTGGCTGCCTAGGCCACTCTGAGTCTTTCCAAGCATTTTCCCGGGTGACAATGTGGAGAGCAGTTTCTTGGCTTTTGGGAGGAGAATAAAACAGAAAACAGTGGCTAGGAGAGGAAGAGAAGTTGGTGTTTCTGGGAGCAGTAACAGATGGGCTGGGCCTGCTCTCAGGCTGTTCCCAGTCCTTAACTGTTCTCACTGTATTGGAGGTGCTCATCTGTTTCTTCACGCTGTGGTCAGTGGTGGGGTTAACTGGGTTCCACACCTTCCTGGTGGCACTGAATCAGACAACCAACGAAGACGTAAGTAGAGTCTTCCTGTTCCTCTGAGTTGTCACAGTTTCTCTCAAGGCTGTGCACAACACAGGGATCTAGGGGCTGGGGCAGGGTGTCCTTGGAGTAAACCTGAGCTTATGCCCAACTATTTCAGATTAAGGGGTCCTGGACTGGGAAGAACCGTGTGCAGAATCCCTACAGCCATGGCAACATAGTGAAGAACTGCTGTGAGGTGCTCTGCGGGCCCCTGCCCCCCAGGTGAGCTCTTGAGGGGCAGCCTTGACCTTTGTCTTCCACCAGCACTTCTGCTAGGAAAAGAGCTGAGATTTGGGGTGACATGGGTCTCTGATGGTGTGGCTGTATTCTTGCAGTGTCCTGGACAGACGGGGCATCCTGCAGCAAGAGGAGAGCACAGCTCAGGAGGGGTCATGCCTGAGGGGACCCGGCACACAGGAGCCCCCAGCCACGCAGGGCCCTGGGCAGGCCCAGGAGGGCGGCATGAAGCAGCAGGACGGCAGCATTCCTCCCCCCACTGCCGTGAGTAATCCCCCAGGGAGCTGGGAGGGCTCTGGGACAGAGAGAGAAAACTGAGAGTGTGACTTAGGAAGAACAAAACGTCATGGGGAGGCTGTGTGAGAGACTGCTGCTGAAAGCTTGTTTGCTCTGACCCTGGAAACCAGCATGTCTTGGCTTCCTTGATGTCCTCTAAGGAGATCACAGGTGGCTATAGTTTTGGAGCTCAGTCCTGCCAAGAGAGCACTCAGGAGCCCATGGAGCTCGGCAGGGCTGGTGGGCTTGGGAGGTTGCAGACATCTGGTTCTGGTGCTGCATGTGAGCTGTAGGGCTGTCCCTGGGATCTCCATCCTTGCAGAAAGCTGTTGTGGCCCTGAGCAGCCTGCTCTGTGTTTAGTCCTGCTTTAAGGACATAGTTAGACAGGAGACCTCCAGAGTGCCCTTCCCACCTAAATTATTCCATGGTGGGAAATGGCTCAGCTTGGGCATGACCTGCCCTTTTCTGATGGACACAGTCCAGACACTTCTGCTGGAGCAGTCCAGTGCTCCAGCTCTTCCTGAAGCTGCTGTTCTGACTGTTGGATGGCCCCTGGTTTCAGTTTCTCCTTTTCCTAAGCCCAGCTGAGACCACTGCTAGTGGAGCTGGAGGCCGTAGCAGAGCGATGGGGCCTGTGTGCTCGGGCTGTGCACTGTGGGTGTCCCTGCAGCTCACTCTGTCCTCTCTCTCCAGGTCCCTGCGCCATCTGTGAGCGACACCAAGATGCCAGAGGAGAAGCAGCGAACGCCTGGGGAGCTCCCGGTGCCCTCCCTGGATGCTGGGCAAGCAGAGCACTAGCATCTGCTTGGAAAGGAGAACTTTGTTGTTTTGTCTAATCAAAGCTGGAAGTGGTGGAGGAGAGGAGAAGGACTGGATGGCAGGCACCCGATTCCCCATGGCCATTTTGCTTTAGTCATTACCGCAATGCAGACAGCGCTGGTCTTGCACAGTGGCACGGGACAGAGAGCGTGGGTGGCACACCTTGGTCACCATGGGGCACTGCCACCACCGAGGCAGGTCTGCCTGGGGCTGGGCCTCTGGCTCTGCAGGCTGTCCTGGATGCTCCATCCCAGCTCAGGGCTGGGGCTGTCCCTCCACCCAGGCCCAGCTCTGACAGGGCAAGGCTGTTAGGGCCAGCCTGCTCCGTCCTGCTGAGGAATCCCCAAGGAAGGGGAAAGAATCATGGCAGCAATGTCCTCTCTCCCCTCCTCCCTCCTTCCTCTAATCCGTCGCGTTGTTTTGTGGTTGGCGTGGCAAGGCTGTTCAGGAGACATTTTGGTGCCCCAAGGACCCAAACAAGAGGGAAGGAGGTCTACTGGCAGTGGTTTTTAAGTAGCTTTCTTCCTGTGCTTCTTTCCATGTGATGTAACAATGCAGCAGCTATGAGGGGACCCTCCTTCCCATCCTGCCCTGGCGCTCACACCACCCTGGGCTTTGAGGGAGGGAGAGGGCAGCCAGGGTGGACTGAGCTGCAGGGAAGAGTCTGCCTGTGCCACTGGGCTGTGTTTGCTGCTAGGTGTCCACACTGAGTCCTCCCCAGCTGTGGCACTGCAGCTCTGCAGAACCCCAGCCCTGTGTTGTGTCATTGTATCCTCGTGTCCCCTCCTTGCCTTGCTCTGCTGTTCTCAGCCATCCTAGACTGGTTTTGGGAGCCTTGGATCTTCCCGGGATTGTGCCAGCTGCCCAAGGCTGGGCTGTGTGATGTCAGTCACTTGTGTGTCCTCAACAGAGAAGGAGAGGCTGGAGGGATGGTGGGAGAGCTCTGTGCTGTGGCAGGGCTCCCCCCACTCCACAGTCCCTGTCCTGCACTGGCAGAACCCTCACACCTCTGGGATCCCCACAGAGGTTGCTGGTGGAGGAGAGGCCATTCCACATTCCTTGGCAGCTCCACATCCCACGCCACAGTGCTGGGCACTCCTGTTCCTCCCCGCAGGTGTGTGGTGGGCGATGGCTGCTGGGGGTGTCCTGTCTGGCCAGTCCCGCATGTGTGTGTCCCCCTGATGCTCCTGCTTGGCAGTGAGAAATGGCTGCTGCTCCGTCTCTGCTTTCAGCAGTGGTGAGGAGCGGGTGCAGCTGGGATCCTGCTCCCTCTGGAGCCTGGCCTGTGCCTCCCACCTCGCTCCTTGCCCCGGCCCGGGCTGTGGCTGGCAGCGAGGGCTGTGGTATTAACGTGGCACCAGCACTGTCCCCTCTCCCTCGGTGTGGAGGCTGCTCTCGTGGGTGAGAGGGCAGAGCTGCCACAGCTGCTCCCAGTTGGAATGGGGCAGGGAAAAAGCCCCAGCCTCCCTGCCATGGCCCTGCAGCCAGCCCAGCCCCATCCTGTTCCATCCTCCGAGGATGGAACCCCGTGGGAGTCGCCCCAACACCCTACTGAACAAATCACCAATTCAGTGAGAAAAAGTGTATTTTTTGGCTCTGCTGCTCCCTGTTTCACAAGGTGTGTGGAGTGCAGCCTGCCGGGACCTGCCTGCACGGGTCAGGGTCTCCAGAAGGAAGGGTTTGGATGAGAGTTGGATGTTCTTTATTTTTTTCTTCTTATTATTTTTTTTTAATTTTAAAACAATGAAGGAAACTTAACTGGTTTGAAAATGGCTGAGCTGTAGCCCCTGCGTGTCTATGCTGCCCCAAGCCAGCTGCCTCTTCCCCTTTCCCTGTGCATTCCAGGAATCTCCATCTCACACTTCCAGGGTGATGTTTTAGCTGTGTTATTTGCATCTTGCTGTCCCCCACGGCACGTGAAGGGAGGGGTCTCTGTGTGTCCATGCTGAGAAGTGACAGTGTCCTGGGCAGGCTTCAGTTCCCTGCAGACACAGCTTCCATCCCCAGTTCCCTTCCTGAGCCTGCCGGCAAACCTGGGAAAAGCAGCCAATGCCTGTGGTGTCTTGGCACGGAGCATGGTGCCCCATCATGCCCAGAGTCCCTGCCTCGGGGCAGTGGTGCCAGGCAGTGCCATGCAAAATGTCCTGGGGCACCTCATGCCCACACAGCATCTGGCTCTGGTGCAAGGGCCAAGCCAGGCCTTGAGGTGCCACCACTGGTGCTCCCCTGTCCCCTACCAGCAGCCATCCCCTCCAGTCCAGCCCCACTATTAGGCCCAGAGTGGGAAGTGGCATTGCTGGTAGGCTCAGGGGGCTTCTGCCATGGAGAGAGCCCCCAGCTGCTCCTTGGGACCCCCCAGCTCCTCCCGACTGCCATCCAGAGTCTCTGATCCCTCGAAGCAGCCGGAGTCCCGGGGAATGTCCCCTTTGGGCTCTGAGGGTGATGGCAGGGCTTCGGAAGCGTCACCATCCTCTGTCTCGCTGGCTGCTGGGAGAGGGGCCTGAGTTAGTGGTGCTGCTGGGGTGCCCAGCCAGAGGTCTCCACCCCCTCCCCAGGAGTCTTACTGTCATAGTCCAGGAGGAGCTCAGCGGCTGTCAGCAGCTTGGCGCGGTGCTGCGGGTCCATGATGTGCAGTTCGTTCAGGTGTGTCTCCCGCAGCTCCTTGAAGTCCTCCAGGGTCTGGTACCCGTTCAGCAGGAGGGTGGGGGTGTGTTCCTGTGTACAAGGCATGGGCAGGGGTGAGTGGGTTTGGGTGGCTCCCCTGACTCTCCCTGACCTCCAGTGCTGGCCTGTGGCACGCCCATCAGTGAGTTCATGGTGGGCACCTGCCCCCACATTGTCCGGAAATGCCCCATGTGTCCCTTCTGTGCCCCTGGGGTGCTTGGTGGAAGGACCCACACAGGTGGGGGACAGTGAAGGGGAGAGGGGTTGGTCCCACTGCTGGCACCCTGGTCCCGTGCTGGGTGCTGCTCCCCCACGGCCCCTGCCCCTCACCTGTAGGCTGATGCGCTCCAGCAGCTCATGGAGGGTCTTGGGCTTGAGGCGCTTGTTCCGGCTGGAGCCCCGGCTCCTGCGGGCAGGGACCATCTCCTCAGGGATCACATCCACGTAGATGAACTTGAAGGAACCCACCCTGTTGTTGAGCAGCCCGGTCCAGGTGCCCACAGGTGGCTTCTCGATGATGCTGATGATGTCTCCTTTCTAAGCCAAGGGACATGGGATGGTGGTGTGTGCAGGCTTGGGGACAGCCAGGTAGCAGCCTCAGCTCTGGGGGTCTCCAGCCACCCTCCCTCCCTCCCCAAGGCTGCAGTGGCTCACCCGCAACTTCAGGGAGTCCTTGTCATAGGGGCTGGGGGTGAAGTCAGTGTGGACGCGGGCCCGGCCGCAGAAGGGGCCGGTGTAGGCTGGGACAGCCTCCTCCAGCTGCTGGCTGTCCCCGGGATCACCAGGGCTGGGAATGTTGCTGCCTGCAGAGAGGAGGGGGTCAGGATGTGCCAGGCTGAAGACGTGGGGTCAGTATCTCATGGGGGCTGGCCTCACCACTGGACATCTGGCGTCCGAGGGCTGGGCGCCCGTCCTCCTCCTCCTCCAGCTCCAGGTACGACAGGGGCACCTTGTCATGGCTCTGCTCTTCCACGCTGCTGGCTGGGGACAGGGGGCATGGGGACCCCTCCTCCTCCACCTCTCCCTGCTGGGGGTACTGGGGTCAGGCCAAGGGAAGGGGAGCTGTCCCCCCCTCACCTGTCCATGTCCCCACACCCCCCGCTCACCTTCCCCTCAGCCAGCGCTCTCACAGCCATCCTGCCCATCTTGCGGTTCATGGTGCGGGAGATGACTGCCCGCCACTTCCTGCCCAGCTTCGTCCCGCTGCTCCGCACGGCCTCCTCAGGACTGGCACTGCTGGGATCATCCTCAGGGATCTGCCAGAGGGATGAAGAGTGAAGGCAGAGATCCCCACCCTGGGCAAGCCTCAGCAGGGTCACACAGGGCTGTGAGATCCCAAATCTCACCAGTACTGGCACCATGGGGCTGTTCCATGACACATGGGCCACTGGTAAGACCAGGAGTTTCCAGAAGCCAGCCCTGAAATGGGCTGTTCCCAGGGGAGCAGGATGTGTCAAGGGGTGCTGCTGCCCCGGGGGTGCTGGGAACTCACATTCTGCTCCAGGTTGAACTCCTCGCTTGACACGGGGGAGCTGACCTTGGACTTGCTGAAGTCCTTGAAACTGCTGGAACGCTGCAGGGAAAGCTGGAAGCAGGAGCAGAGGTGTGAGGGAGGAGACGGAAGGATGGGAGATGGGCTTCTTCCTGTGTCATCTGCCCCAACTCCTCTCCACCCTTTGGGCTGCTCTGCCCATCCCAGGGTGATGCCAGTGCTGGGAAGAGTGAGTTGCTCTCTTCCAGGAGCTGCCATGTGCCATGAACTGCCCACAACTGAGATGTGGAGCTCTTGGTGCCTGTGCAGTTGCTTGGCACAGTATTCCCAGGGCAGGAGCGCTCTGATGTGGAGCCTGGCACTGCCATGCTGGGAGCAACCCAGGGCTGTTCCACGATGCCACCCTGGCACATGGGCCAGGACATGGGGGGACACAGGTCTCTGCAGTGCTGCAGTTCCTCTCACCACAGGTGGGCAGGCAGTGAAGGGCAGGGAGCACCAGAGCAGCCAAGTCCCTGCTGCTGCCTACAGGGTCAGCTCCAGGACTGAAAGTTTTCCATGTTTCCCACCTGTGAGTGTCACCCCATAGCCCAGAGGGCATACCCCCAGCATCACCAACTGGCTTGGTGCCACCTCCATGCCTAGGCCATCAAAGCTGGTTTAGGATCTGGGCCCTGGTGCCCCTCTCCATCTCTGTCCCTTCCCCCCAGTCTTTCCTGTGCCCCCTGCCTGCCTTCTTCTCCATTGTCTCAGGTGCCTGTCTCACATGGAAGGGTTTCTCCATGCCAGGAACATCCCTGGTGCCAGCAACATCCCTGGTGCCAGCATAGCCACATGGTCCCAAGTGTCCCTCATCCCTGGATGCCAGCACCAGCGTGCTTGCATATTGGGGCATGGTGAGCTCGACTGCCACTGCCAGCACTCTTGAGGCCCTCACAGCACACACCACGGTGCTCGCTCTGCCACCACCACAACCAGGGATTTCTGTTCTCAAGCAGCTCTGCCAGCTCCTGTGGCAGTCGAGGCCCTTCCCAGCCCTGCACAACCTGGCCCTGTGCTGTCCCCTCTTTATTCTCCTCCTCATCGGCTCCACCCAGCATCCCTGAGCACTTCGTTTTGCCATTCCTTGCAGAGGGCTGGCTCACAGTGCGACACCCAGCTGCACATCCACTGTGGCTTTAGGCCAGCTCCAGGTGCATCTGTGCGAAGGGGATGCTGGCTTTTGCCCTGCTCCCAACCCAGTGCCCCGAATCCACCAGATCCAGGTCCTCTGAACTCCCCAGGGCTTCACTGCGGAGATAAAACAGCTCTGAGGTCGAGCTGCCCTGGGGTTGGAGGAGCCATGGAGAGCCTGGCAGTGGGATGTGAGTCAGGGTGGGGCGGGGTCTCCCGGAGCAGGGCAGGAGGGGGAAGTGAGAGTGGCTGTGGCTGGGCAAGGGCAGAGGATGCCCACTGGGACTGGCCGGGCTGGATGGGCCACCCCAGTGCAGGGAGGGGGGGCTTCACCCAGATTTCCTGTGGGAGCTTGGCAGCACGGAGGAGCTGCCATGGCAGGGTGTGTGCCTGTCATGGGCAGGACTCCGCCACCAGGCACTGCCCCTGCTCCCTGTGATTACTTGCTGATGCTGCTGCCAGTCCAGCAAAGCTTAGTGAGAACTGAAGTGCCAGCTAGTGCAAGACCTGGGCGGGGGACAAGAAGCCAGTTTTGGCCCCCACTAGTGACTTCAGCCTCCAGGCTTCAGCCAGAGGGTGGTACATGGCCATGCCACGCAGGGGGCTCTCGAGAGGCCGTGACAGTGGCAGCTGGTGCTCCTGTGGCTCCCAGCTCGCAGCGGTGCTGCTGGAGGAAGTGGTTGACGCACGTGATGGAGCTGCAGCCTCAACCGCAGCACCTTGCTGGGCAAGAAAGCTGCACACCCGCCACCGCAGCCATGGCCCCCCAGGAAATGACAGGGGGCCGCCCACGCCAGGGGAGGCCATGTGGGGGTGGGGATGGCACAGCCTCCCCCAGCAGAGCCCCGGGGGTCCCACCGGCACCTGATCAACCCATGTTGATCTCGGAGGCTGTGCATCACAGCCACACATCCCAACAGGATGGAAGCCTGGGACAGTGGGAGCTGGACAAGGCCAGGCCCATGCACTGTCGAGGCCATAGTGGCTGGTGGCCCCATGACAAACTGATGGCGGGGCAGCTGCCGTGCTGTCCCAGCCCCCGGGGCCCTGCCCCAGCCCCTGGCACCAGCCTTCCTGTTCAGCATCCCACGGCAGCCCAGGATCAGACAGCTCTGGATGTGCCGGGACATCTGCGGTGCTGAGGGCACCTGGATGCCGCCGGCACTCACCTTCCTGTGTCCCGGCTCCTTGTCCCCGGCGTTGGAAGGCTTGCGGCGCAGCATGGCGCTGGGGCCGGTGGCAAGGGCTCGGCGTCCAGCAGCGGAGAGAACGTCCCGCGGCACCGGCACCGAGCCGGGAGCGCACAGGAAGCTGGCGGTCACATGAGAGGCGCTTGCAGCCGTGCTCGGGGCGGCTGGCGAAGCGCGGGCTGGGGCAAGAGGAAGGAAACCCTCCACCGAGCTGCTGCCCTGCCCGGGGCCCCTGGGCGGGGACGGTTTCTGCGTCCTGACACCTCTCGGCCGTGCCGCCCCTCGGTGATGCTGCCCCTTGGCCATCTGCAGTTGGGCATCGTGTGTTCCCCCGTGCAAAAGGCGACAGTCCCCAATCCCTCTGTCTCGCCCACCTCTGTGCCTGCTCATCCTGCTGGGACATGACAGCCAAGCCCTCTGCGTGACACTTGGCCTGAGACGTCCCCTATATCTGCAGGTTCTCCCGACTCGGCATCACACCCAGGCGGGATGTGCTCATGGTCACCCCACTGCTGGCACCCGCGGGGCCATCCCTGGTTAGGCTGCCTGCCCTGCATCTTTTCACTCCAAATCCTCCATCTTTTGCCCCAGAATTACAATCTGCTCAAATCCAGCTGTTCGCTATCAGCGTTGGTTGCCTCAGGGCTGGACAAGGCAGCACAGGCAGGGTCACGGGAGAGGGGTTGGGGGCCAGACTCCAGCCCTAACTTGCCGGTGAGGCAGTGAGCAGCAAATCGGGCACAGGAGGGCACAGGAGAGCCTGCCTTGCTCATGTTTAATAACAGACGAGCAAACAGAATACATCAAAAAAAAAAGGAAGTGAGGGCAGGGGAAGACCCGGCTGTGGTGGGAGGGGGTGGTAGGGCTACGGGTGCGGGGTCAGGCCCCCAGCCCGCTGAGCAGCACCGAGAGCAGCGAGGCAAGGGCCAGCGTGCCTGCGGTGGCGGTGCCGGCGCTGCTCACCGGGAAGGGCTCAGTGCTCTCCTGCAGCCAGGCGTACGCCTCCTCCAGCCGCTGCCGCCGCAGCTCCGGCCCCACGTGCGCCCGGATCCTCTCATAGTAGGAGTTCAGGTAGTGGATCTGCAACCAGGCACCACGGAGAGCTGCGGAGGGCTGGCCTGGATGCCACCCCCCTTTGGCCTTCCCCGTCCAGCTGCCCCACACCCGGACCACTGGCCCCACCTGCAGAGCTCATTGCACCTCTTCATCCATGCATCCATCCTTGCTCTGTCCTCATTTACCCTCTTCAGCGTCATGCCGTGCTCCTGTTTTGTTCCTGCATCCACCCCTCAAGCCCCTGTGCTGACCTCGCATCCCTGCTCTGCTCCCCATCCCGAGCACACCCCTGTACCTGCTCTGGGGACAGGAGGCTGAGATCGATGAGGTTGCGGTCATAGGGCACCAGGGATACCACCTCGAAGGTCAGAAAAGGCTCCTCCCCGCTCTGGTGCTGCCACAGAGAGGTGTTTTTGGGTGTCCCCTACCCCCTTGGAGTTTCCCCCACCCCTGACTCGATGCAGGTCCCTCAGGCATGCCACCCCTGTCACCCTTTTCACCCCACCCCCATTGCCCTACCTCAGTCTGTGCCTCTACCACGAGGGCGATATCCTCAATGCGGATCCCGAACTCGCCATCCCGGTAGTACCCAGGCTCTGAGGGCCAGGAACACGCCTGGTGAGCCCCCACTCCCAGAGGGGCCCCCAGCCCACCCCAGCAGGGCTGGATCTGACTCCTGAGTGAGGCTGAAAGCTGACACCCCATCCCCGTTTGGGCTCTGTGCCTGGGGGTTGTCCTGGAGAGCTGGAGTGCCAGCTGGGGTGCTGGGACATACCAATAGAGGTGAACATGCCGGCCTCCAGCGGCACATTGTTGGACTGGAAACCCACGGGCCCTGCAGGGACATGGGGTGAGTTAGAGCTCTGGGGATGGCATGTGCTGCAGGGACACCCCAGCAAGGACCACAGAGCCACCAAGGTAAGGGCACCATAGAAAGGACCACCACAAGGACAAGGATCATCCCATTAAGGACATTTGGATCATCTCAGCAAGGATCATGGGGCCACCCTGGCAAAAACCACAAGATGTTGCAAGTAGGGATTCCCCTGCCCCTCACAGAGGCTCTGATGGGTGATGAGACGCCCCCAGTCAGCTCCTGCCCTCCTCCCTGTCCCCGTAGCTCAGCCCACATGCCCAGCACCAATGCTGGTGGCACCTACACTCATGGACTGAGAGGAAGTTGCCAATGCCGTGGCCAGTCCCATGGCCATAGTTGAGTCCAACATCCCAGAGTGCACGGCGGGCAAAGGACTCCACCGTTCTCCCTGGGGAATGAAGAGATAGGATGGGGACCAAGGACCCTATGAGGCCCCCTTTTGCCCTCCTGCTCCTTGTGCCAGGGGTTCTGTTCAGGGTGGGGCTTGTCACCCACCTGCTGTATTGGATGGGAAGACGAGGCGGGAGAGGTCAATGTTGCCCATCAGCACACGGGTGTAGGCTTCCTGTAGGGCATGGGGGGGGTGAGTGTGGTGGTACCCAGACACCCATCCCTGCACATCCAACCCTGGCTAGGATTGCAGTGCTGAGTGCCATAGCAAGTGTTGAGCAGTGCAGAGGGATGTTGATTGACACGGGAGGGACTGGTACCTTCTGGAGTGGGGTGGGCTCACCCCAGTGCACCGTGCGAGTGATGTCTGTTGTCCCATCCCTGCAAAGAGGGGTCATGAATGGGGCTGATGCAGCCCCAGTGCTGGCTTTGGGGACCCCTGGATGTGGGGCTGTGGTAGGGGGTCTCTGTTCAAAGCTACGCACAGATATTGCCCTCCGGTGTCAAAGAGGTACATCTCTCTTGCAGACAGTATCCGGCTGCTCCCATTGGAGGGGCTGCAAGGGGAGGGGGGTCAGAGCCCTCTCCGGCTGCCCATTGCCCACTGCCCCCTGCCCACTGCCCCCTGCTCACTGCCCACCGCTGCCCCAGCCATACCTGTAGTGAGCCAGCGCTGCATTGAACCCGCTGGCTGAGATGGACTGGAAGCTGGGCCCGCGGCTGTGCTCCTGGGCCCTGGAAGGCAGCAGGGAAGAAGGGAGCTGTTGGCAATCCCCAGCTGCCCTTCACTGGGCAGGGCAGGCCTGGGAGCAGCACTGACCAGCGGAGTGCATCGATGTGCTGAGCCCCCGAAAACTCATCCACCTGCCCCTGCGGGACTGTCTTCTCCAACCACAGCAGGTACTGGATGACGGCCACTGCGTCCCGGACCTGGGGGTGCCCGGTGGCAGCGGGGAGGGGGCATCAGCAACCTGCTTCCTCTGGTCTCCCCCCTGTTCTGCAGGAGACTGTGGGGAGGGGGACAGCCCTTACGTGGGCAGCTCGTAGCATCTCCTGCTCATGGGTGTTTTTCACAGCCTTAGCCATCATGACAGGCGAGTATTTCTCCTCCAGCAGCTTCTCCTGTGAGGGCAGGCAGGAGGTGACACAGCTATCTGTCCCCTGTCCCACAACGCAGTGACATGGAGCTGTCACAGAGCCTGCAGGACCCACATGCCCCCATGGCCAGGCTTGGTGCCCACCTGGGGGATGATGCTGTAGAGGCCGTAGGTGGTGTACTCGGTGCCCAGCCACACGGTGACGTTGCCCTGGGTGTAGCAGCGCAGGTGGGCGCTCACCTGCCCGTAGTCCTGCAGCTCCACGCACAGCGGCCCTGGGCAGCCCGAGCTCAGGGACTCCCGTGCCGCCGCCGAGAGCCGGGACACCTCCACGAACAGGCTGGGGAGGAAGCGGGATGGGGTGGGCACAGACGTGGTAGTCACCTTCTGCCTTTGGCACCCCTGAGCCTGGCCACACCAGCAGAGAGGAGGGACCTGGGGGGCTCAGAGAGGATGCTGGGCTGGCAATGGGAGGAACTCAGCCTGTGAGGAAACGGAGTGTGCCATGCCCTGGAGCGGGCTGGGAGTCGGGGGATGGATTGGGAAAGATTTGTGGCTCAGAAGGACAGTCAGTGGAGCTGAGCATGGCAGGATGTAGTGGCTCTGGGGATAAGGGGCAACGGGGGCTGAGAGGAGGGTCCCATGGGGGCTGGCTCAGGAAAGGAAGGTTGGAAGGGGGGTGAGTGGTGAGCCCCCTCCATGCCACGTGCCTACAGGGACGTGCTGCCCACCTTATGGTTGTGTTGGTCAGGAGGGTGTAGGAGTAGAAGACAGGGTTGTAGGGGATGTCATCTCCGCGGAGGTTGAAGAGCCCTGCCAGGAACGAGACCTCTGTGCCTGAGACTGCCACTGCCCTCCCATCCCCAGGGTTTGAGCTCACGGCCCCTGCCGTGGCCCAACACAGCACGGTGGGTACTTACAGGCCGTCTCCTCCAGCCCGGACAGCAGCACGGCTGTGGGGCGCTGCATGTGCTGCTCCATCTGCTGTCGGATCCCAGCCACCTTCTCCTGCCAGATGCTCCCTGTGAGTCGGGCAAGTGGTTGGCTCATTGCAGGGACCACTGCGGCCCAGGCTGGGCGTGCTGTGGGTTAGCACCTACCCAGCACCTGAGGGAGGCTGGGGTCAGACCTGTGAACTCTGCTGGGAGGTTGTAGATCTCGCTGGAGGAGGGAAGGGGTCTCTGGTCACCCCATGCCTGATCCACAAGGTTGGTCTCGAGGGGGAGCAGGATCCAGCCAGAGCCATGCAGAGCCCGGCTGTAGCTGTTCCAGGTGTCTGGGGGGTGAGCAGCCCGCAGGTTTGGGCTCCTGGTAAATCTGAACCCAGAGGCTGCCCTCCCGTGGGTAGGGTGACCCCCCAGAGTCAGCCAGCCCTACCGATGGAGAAGAGGAAGGGGTCTAAACTGACGTTCCCCTCCGCAGGAACCGCCTTCAGGATCCACATCCCGATGGACTCGATCGAGGCTGCAGGAGAGAGCTGGGTGGCACCGTGAGTTTGGACTGCATCCCAGCCCATGCTGAGCCCTGAGGAAGCTGTGGCAGGGGCTGGGGGGGGTCTTGGGAGTGGGGAGACTCAGCAGCCCTCCATCCTGCCCCCACTGACTTGTCCTCTGCAGCTCCCAGTTGCAGTCCAGCTCCCGCTCTGCCTGGGTCCAGTAACGGCTGTCAGTCCACAGGGCAGCCTTGTCCTGCATCACCACAGCGGTGCCTGGGACAGGGGTTGGGAGCTCAGGGATCGCCTTTTCTCTCTCCCTGTAGCCAGCAGGGACTCCCAGAAGCTCAGGGAGTGGGACCATGCCATGCACATGGATCCCCAGGAATGAGAATCAGCAGGCAGCTATCAGCCCCCCGAGGGTTTGGGGGATGCCCTCACCTGCAGAGCCGGTGAAACCAGTGAGCCAGCCCAGCCGGGCGTCTCGCTCGGAGATGTACTCGCTCTGGAGCGGGGATGGAGCCGTGAGAGGTGGCTGCGGGCAGGGAGCGGATCCCCGGGGGCGCAGGACGCTCCCGCCTTACCATGTGGGCGTCCGTGGAGGGCACGATGTAGGCGTGGACGCCGTGGGTCTGCATGATGCCCCGCAGCACGGCCAGGCGCGCCGTGGTGTTGGTGGCCGTCGGTGGCAGGTACTGGTGGCACAGGAAGACGTGCTGGGACTGGGGGGTCCCCGTGCAGGGGGTCTCAGGAATGGGAAGGGGGAGCGAGGCGGGGCTCACCGGTGGGTCCGTGGAACAATCCCGAATGTCATTCCTGCTGGAAAGAACCTGTGGCGCCCGCCCTGCAGCACAGCCTGTGGGCACGGCGACACCCGGGAGCCTCAGATTGCAGCCTGGAGGCCTGCTGGCCCTTTGCTCCAGCCCAGAACCGCACCAGGCAGCAGTGACCCTCGTTCCCAGCCCCAAACACCAGCCAGCTCAGCTCTGGGCCTTTTGCAAAACCCAGTGTTTTTAGCCCCAGGAATAGTGGATGAAAACCAATGTCGTTCACTGGTTGAAGAGGATGCAAATCTCCCAGTGCCTGTGGTACAGTGGGATCATCACAGGGAGCAGCTGGTGCCCAGCACAGAGCAGAGAGGGGCTGGCAGGAGCCTTCCTGCAGCATCCCAGAACTGGAGCTGCGGGAGGAACTGGCTGATGGTGGGGCCATGTCCAGCCGGATCTGACCTCTCCCCAGGGCTGCTTGGCATGGGGTCCCATCGCCACTCCCTGGGCTCTCCATTACCAGCTGGCACCTGGCTTCTCACTTTGGGCCAAGGGCACAGAGTCTGGCTCCTACCCCAGGGTGGACCCACTCCTGCTTCACCCAGAGCTGCGGCTGGGACGTCCCAGGTTCTCCATATCGGGGTCCCAGGTGCCATCCCACCCCAGCGCCCCGCCTACCGTCTGTCCTACCGTGGAGCAGGAGCGCCCAGGCTGCGATCCAGAGCGGAGGGCACACGGCTGCCTTGGCCATGAGCGACGGGGCACCAAGGGGACACTGTGTGTGACAGGTCCCTCCTCCTGTGCCTTTGCCCCAGGGGCAGGGGGATGCGGAGTGGGAGGGACGAGGCACCAGCAGATACAGGGCGTGGGGAGCAGGATTTGTTGGCCCTTTGAAAAGTGAATTCCCCTGCTGAATAAAAGCAAACAGCAAAATCAGCACAAAGTCCAAAGATCTTGGAGGAGCAGAACTGGAACCATGCCAACTAAGCCTGGCACTACCTGATGGCCAGGGAGAGGTCAGGGAAAGGCTTTGCTCACTGGAGAACTGCAGGGTTTTGGATCTATGGAAAGCTGACATGGGATCTATGGGGTGAGGGCCAGATGCACCCCGAACCAATCAGCCCCCGAAGCCATCCCTCCTCCTCCACGTGACATGGAACCTTGCAGGTGGGCACCAGCCCCTGTCCAGTGCCCAGGAGCAGGGACCTGTGCCAGCCCATCAGCTCCACACCTCCGTGCATCTGCCTTGCTAAAACCTCATTATCTTCATCACAAGGAGCCTTGACCCCGAGGCTTGTCACTTTGCACAGGTACTTCCTCCAGTGGCTTTAATGGCTCTGGTTGTGGAGAGAAAGGCTGGGAGAGGGGCAGACCTGCTGCCACAGGCATCGGAGGTGTCCGTCCCTGGCATGGACACAGAACTCCAGGCACGTCCCTACCCAGGACAGGTCATGGAGTTGCAGATTGGTTTGGTCTGGAAAGGACATTAGAGATCCTCTAGTTTTGAGCCCCTGCCATGGGCAGGGACACCTTCCACTATCCCAGGTGGCTCCAAGCCCCTTCCAGCCTGGCCTTGGACCCTACCAAGGATGAGGCAGCCACAGGTGCTCTGGGCAACCTGTGCCAAGGCCTCACCACCCTCACAGGAAAGAATTTCCTTCCTGTATCTAAACCACACCAACCCTCTTTAACTTAAAATCACCCCAGGTCTGTTGCAATGAGCCCTGCTAAAAAAATTGTCCCCACAGACTCCTATTCCCACCTGCCCAGGCTTCCCAGAGCACTCCCTACAGGATTGTTGTTCATCATAGCCCATGGAGATCTTTGGGATGTGACTCCATCTTCCTGGGCCTGGAGTCCCTGCACCCCACAGGCTCAGCCTCAAGGCTGGACAAAGCTGGGTCTGCGTGGGGACCACAAACCCTCTGAGCTGCTGCCTCTTCCCAGGCATTTCATGGCCTGTTGGGCAGACAGGTGCTTACCTACCCTACCCTTGCAGTGACTGTCTGGCTGTGTCACCTCACTGACTGTCCAGCTATGTCACTGACCTGGCTGGCTGTGTCACTGTTCAGACTGTCCAGCTGTGTCCCCTCAGGGACTGTCCGGCTGTGTCCCCCCATTGTCTGGTGTGTCCATGTCCACCTGTCCAGCAGTGTCATCTTTCCACTTGCCGTGACACCACTCCGACTGTCCAGCAGTGGCACTGGGACCCTGCTCACCACGAGGTGGCACCAGGACTGCGCTGTGGAGCTACACAGACCCCTGTCCCATCTCCCACTGTCCTGTGTCCTGTCTCTAACCATCCTGCAGCTCCGGCAGCGGCAAAGGCAGGTGGTGCCCTCGCCATCTGCTCCCTCGGGCTGAGCCCTGGGAACGCTCGTGTCATGGATGCTCTCGGGCTGTCTGTGTCTGGCATCAGCCGCTGGTCCCCCCCTCTGTGAGAGGAACCCAGGAAGGGGCAGGGGGAGGGGGGGGGTCCCCGTCACAGGCAAGACAGGGGCAGGTGGGTGAGGGACACCAAAGCTGCTCTGATTGTTAGAGCAGCTTCCCAAGGATGTGATGTGGTGCCTTGGGGACAGTCAGGCAGCACTTTGCTGCCATCTTGTTCATTAGTGACACTCGTTAATGGTGCTTTGTCCTCCCTGCCTGGTTCCTGCCAGGGCCGAGGGCGGGGGCTGCACCCCTCACCCCACGGCTGCACCCCACTCCTGGGGGGGTCGACACACCCTTTATTCCTACCCTTTGAACTCCACCCTGCAGTGCCATCGTATCCAGTGCCATCCGCGGTGCCATCACTGTCAATGGCATCCTCCTCCTCCTCACCCAGCACGGGGGGTGGCACGGGCCATCCCTGGGGAGCCCTAGGGCCACGTGTCACTCCGAGCCAGCGTCAACCGGACGAAGCTCCTTGGTTGCCGTGCGTCCGGTGGGGCCCGTTCCTCCCGCGGGAGGTTTCCTCGAAGACGAGCCGGAGGAAGGCTTTGGGGGGGACATCCTCCCTTTGTGGGCTATTGTTGGCCTTCCGTCACCTGCAGAGGCCGCGGGGTGACTCAGGCCGGGATGACGCGCCCGGCAAACAGGACGCGGGGAGGGTGTGCGGGCGCAGGAATGCGGAAGGTGGTGGTGGCACTGGGATGCTGCCAGGATCCCTGAGGATACCCTGGCAGGCAGGGTGTGCCAGTGATGCCTGCCGTGGGGTGGGTTGGGAGTTCCTCCCTGCACCACAGAGCTCGGCAGCCGGTCTGCGGGTATGAGGCTGCAGCTCCTGGTCCCCCTGAAGAAGCACCCCCAATGTGGGGGTGCACAGCACTGGTGGGGAGTGCTGAGCCCACATTGTGCCAGAAGTGAGGGCTGCAGGAGAACCTGGCTGGGGCGAGGGGCTACAGCTAACAGGGCTGGAACGGGTTCAGGGGATGTGCCCCTGCTGTGGTACCACAGACACGTGTGGGGCTGTGACATGGTACCAACGCACTGGGTACAGCTCCTCCTTACATCCCCTCACCCCTCCTGTAGCCTCTCCTAGAGCCCCCCCATATACCCACACTGCCATGCAACTCCTTCTGCAGCCCCCCATATGCCCCTCTTTGCTCCCACACCCTGTCGGGGCCACTCCCCCCCACCCAGCTGGCAGGGGCTCTCTCAGGGTGCAGTTGTACTTGTCATCCACCTTTTTGAGGGTTGATGTCACTCACCTTTGTGGGGGCTTACCCTGGCCAGGTGTCCCCAAAGCTGCTGCATCCCTCCCTCCTCAGCTGATCAGAGAGGGAAAATACAAGGAAAAGATTGAGATAAGGACCAGGATGTCACCAGGTGCAGGCATGGGTAAAACAGACTCAGTCTGGGGAAATTAACTGAATTTCGTAAAATCATGGAGTAATGGTTTTGGTTGGAAGGGATCTTAAAACTCATCTTCTCCCAAGCTCCTGCCATGGGCAGGGACACCTTCCACTGTCCCAGGCTGCTCCAAGCCCTGTCCAACCTGGCCCTGGACACTGCCAGGGATCCAGGGGCAGCCACAGTTGCTGTGGGCAACCTGTGCCAGGGCCTCATCCCCTCACAGCCAAGAATTTCTTCCTAATAGGTGATCTAAATCTCCCCTTTCACATTTTTATGGCAAATCAAATCAGAGCAAGGTAATGAGAAAAACCTCCAAACCTTAACCCCTTTTCCCACCTCTCCCTTCTTCCTGGGCTCAAAGTAATTCCCAATTTCTCTCCCTTCTCCCCTCTGAAATGGAGGCTGTGGGCTGTTCGCACCGACCCCTCTGCAGACACTGCCTGGCTGGAGGGCACTGGGTGGGGGGTGCGGGGCAGGACAGCCCCCTGCCCCCTTGGGTGCCAGGGTAAGGGGGGCACTGGGAGGGGCTGGGTGAGCCTGGTGGAGGGTCTCAAAATCTGAGGATCAGGCTGGGAGGGGGTTCCCAGGATAAGGGTGGAAGGGGACACGCTGGGTCCAGGCTGTGCAGGGGTCCCAGGCCAAGCTGGCAGCAGTGCTGGGTCTGGAGGCCATTCTGGGTGTGGGGATCCCAGCACCATTCGGGGTAGCGGGTCCTGGACCAGGCTGAGCACAGAGGCCAGGCTAGGCTGGGAGTGGGTCCCAGATTCGGGCTGGATGGGGGTCCTCGGACAAGCTGAGGTGGTCTCAGAGCACTGGGGGCGCGATGACGGGGCTGTGGGTAGGGAATCCCTCGGAGGATGTGGCGGGATCGGATCAGGCAGCAAACGCGGATCGAGGGAAACCCGCGAAGGCGTCCCGGCGGCGGGGCGGGGCAGGGCGGGGGGCGGACACCTCTCCCCCATCCCGGAGGCCAGATGACGGGAGGCGGCG
>VWYP01027586.1:0-22002 GCA_013400435.1 Pycnonotus jocosus | reverse complement strand
AAATTTAAAACCATAACAGGTACACACAGCAAAGAGTTGTTGATAGAAAATAGCATTACAGAGCATTTAAAAAGCACAGGACAAAAGAGTTGAAAATCACGTCTTCAGTCAATAAAAGCTCCCTTGAAGATGACTATGTAGTTTCTCATTATAATCCAGTTGTAATCCATGGTTTACCAAAAAGAAAGAAAATATGGACCATTATGTTGCTTTTGGTAGAATTTGCCTTTGATTAGATCAAAAATCAAGACATTGCAAAACAGCAAACTAGTATCTTGGTCCTTTATTATAATGAGTGACAGGTAAAGAAAAACGGGTAAAACGCAGAGAATGAAATTGTTCTGAGTAATACAATCACTCCCAGTAAATAAAAACTATCTGGCAGTCCTGTAAACATGTGTGAGATCAAGCTATTTGCTTTAAGTTGCATTGATCCAAAATTCTAAGTACAACATTAGATAACTTAACGGCCATCTGTTAACTCCATCCACAGCAGCAGCAGGTACCCACACCTGCAAAAAACTGCTGATGTGAAGAAGCTTGGCTTTTAAAATCCATGAGCTTCCATGTGAAGCAACCAACAGCTTAAAAATCAAGACAGGAACATTTCTAGTGGAGACTTGGACCAAAGGAGAAGGTGTTTCTGTTAGACTTTGTTGTTTTGTTGGTTTTGTTTGCACAATTACAGTCAGAAGGCAAATTTATAACATTTCTCTCAGCTGCAAAAAACCTTAACATAAGAAAGATGCACATATGAAAAGATGTGTGATTTAGCACACAGAATCACAGGATTAAATGAGGCTAGGCTGCCAGCAGAGATCTTGCTCTTTTCCTCCTTTTTCATCCTTTGGGTTCACTACTCACACAAAAATTTTCTCCTGATATGTGACCCAGTATATTCTCCTCCATATATTCACCTTATAAAGATATCTAAGAGGTAAAGCTTGAATCTCTGCAGGTTAATCTTCTTATTGCCCAAGAGCTGTTTGCCCTGATTAATGAAGATTTTGAGAAAAGAAGCCAAGTGCATTCAACTATTAGAAGAATGCTCATTTTCCTACACAAAAAGCCACAGAACTTAGTATTTCCAGGTAGATTCTTCAGAGTGAATCAACAGGCTCTCCAGTAAGACATCAGCCTATGTCAATAAGAGCAACCTCTTCACATTTGCAAAACATTTCCATACAAAAGCAGCTCTGGGAGAAACCAAAATATTGAAGGTTTTCATAGAGAGGTGATAAAGCTACTAAAGGAGCTTTGTCAGCTTAGGTGACTGGCGACAATCAGTCATGAAGACACATTTCGCAACCAGGCAGTAAATCTTTACTATCCTCTCAGAGACACGTCCGTCCTATGCTTGCTACCAGCCTTGAGCAAGTCTTCACTGCACAGAAAAAAAAAAACGGCTGACCTTGTAAATGGACTGAAGCCAAATTGTGAAGGTTAATTGAGTGATTTCTGTGCTGTGTTTGAGACACCTGGGATGCTAGAGAGCGAGAGACAGCCCATCAGTCAGAATATGCTACCTTATGACTATAGCTTGGAGAGACTTACATAGCTTCCTAGAAACCATTTTTGACTTCTCAGAAGCTTTAAATACTTCACTATAAGGAGTCTCAAAAAAAAAAAAAAATTAAAAATGAGTGAAGCTACCCACAGGACATTCTGGAGACAAGAATCAGGCAACTATCTGCATCATCAAATTCGTCATACCATGAAGGCTTAAAACAGCAAGCTGGAATTAACCTGAGAAGAGACTGGCATAAAGCTGTAGGTTCTATGAGAGGCCACGAGGAAAATGAAAACAATTCTGGTCAGAGAGTAACCAGAGGGAGGAGATAGGAAAAGGCACATCCACATAATATAAAGGACAAGACTATTTCCCAGTGGCTGTGAAATCCATCTTTAGCACTTAAATAAATGGCCTTGTTTCCAACAGTAACTTTCAGCAGTTCCTAAAAATCTTACTGTTGAACTGCATACAATTCAGAGTCAAAAAAAGCAGGCACTTATTTCACTGCCTAATTTTAGGTATTCAGTTTCTAGAACTTCTCATACCTATTTTAGGACTCAGAAGAAATTTGGAACACCATCTCTGCAGACCTGAACTGCTGATGCCACAGAGGAAATACACATTCCTTCCTGAGATTTTTTTTTTTCCTTTCCTCCATCAACAGTAATTCACAATACAAAATAAGAAACTTGGAGATAAATGGTAACTTCTCAGCTGTGACAAATTCAATCTCCAGTAATCCAAATATAAATGTCCTAGGTTTCATTTAAAAAACCAAACTAAAACTGAAATGTGCATCAGCTCTTCCCTGGAATACAGACACTGTACAAATGCAAGGGTGTGGCTCATCTCTGAAATTAGCATGTGAAAAGCTATTTTTGTAAGCACAGCAGCAGCCCAGATAGTACAACTAACAACTCATTGAGCTATTATCTGTGTTTAAAAACAGATGGATGATTACTAATCATGCACAATCAAAATAAAGACGGCATGCTGAAACGTTAGTGTCTGGAGTATATGTTTTTCACAGCTTAAGGATTGCTAGATGAAATGCTTCTGGACTAAATTATTTTTTTCCCATGCAACTCTTGCCATATAATTGCATAACACAAAGGGGCTGTGTAGACAAATTTCCTATTTACTGATAAAATGAAGAGCTAAACTGAAAGAACCCCCCCTCATTCTACTCAGCCATCCTGATCTGCAGGCAAGTTTATTTTGTGTGTCTATTCACCCTGACTCTACAAACTCTGTGAAATGAGCTTATGAAAAGTACCTAATTTTCTAACCAAAATTTCTGACAATTAACCAAATTTCTGACAACAGCCAGTTAAGCCAAGTGTGCCAAACTATTGTCAAGAAACAGACTTCTTACCTTGGGTAAGCATTTCCAAAAAACTGTCTTAACAGCTGAACTCGTGCCAGATAGCCCAACAGTGGGTATACAGTCATCATTTGGAACAGCAGGAATATTCTTGCAACAAATGACATGATGTCATCACTGGGAAAGTTATCTAGAAAATTCTAAACATATAAGTAATGTTACACATGAACGGTGGCTTGTTTACATGTATCTGCTGTTTTTTAATATCTGTGTGCCAGAAAAAAACGGGATAAATCCAAACAACTACAGTTGCTAAATGAACCCCATAACATGAAAAACCCTCTCCCTCTTTTACAACTGCCTTGCCACCAATTTTTGAATACTACTAGGCTGATGTCAGTGTTAATGTTAGTATTACATAAGAAATTACTTTCTTATCTTCTGAACATCCTCAGATAATCCAGGCTGTGGAAGGGCCATCTGACCTTTTAGGCAGATGAATTCATATGCTCCTATTATCTGTCATATCGTACCTACCTAATAAAAACAGTTATTTAGTGAGTAAAACTGCATTACAAATGAGGAAGGAATCGTACACTCCTAGTGGTAACATGTGAAAAAGTATTATAAGACTTAAATATCATAGAAATATACAGCTTCATAAGTACCTGAGATAACTACAAAAACAAATGGGAAGAAAAATCATTCATTATCTGTTATTTAACTGTGGATTTCATCCTGTGAAATTATTTCAGGTGATTAAAAAAATAATTTCATAGTTTAACAGTGGTACTAGTTCTAATAATCCACAGTCACAGGAAGCCTTTAAATGCTGATTATTGCTAAATATTATGCCAGAGTTACAGAACACCTGGCATAAAATGGATCTCTCTTTGATAACTGCTATCTCTGAAGGAATTTAGGGTATAGAAATCAGGCTTGCCTATAAGCAGATAAGAGTTTTCAGCCTTCACAGGATGTTTCATGTGGTGCTATTATCTGAAAAACTCTGCTGGCAAAGCTCACTGGAGTGTCAGACTCCAGAGTGTCAGACTCCTAATGTAATCCTATCTAAACAAGCTTGCTTTCACATTCTATTTCTTCTGGAATCCAAATGAGTCACTGCACACACTTCTCAGGATTAAAGAAGCTAAAGAAATTAAAAGCTCAATTGTTAATTTGTTCATTACGGTCCTTCTTCATCACTTTCAAAGAGTATTTATTAAATGTTTGTTTTCCAATGACATATTGGGAACCACTTATGGATATAAATGAGATAACACAAGCATTATTCATATTCTCCTGGTGTGGTGTCAAGATGTCCCACCAACTGACCACAGTCAGTGCAGATGTGCCTGCCAGGGTGAATCATGAAGCACGAAGCAGTAGCTGGGGGATTTTTATTGCATATTTATTAAAAGGTTAGGGACAAAAATGGTATCATGGCATGTATTAGGAAGAGCATTGCCAGTAGGTCGAGGTAAGTAATTCTGCCCTTCTACTCAGCCCTGGTGAGGCACATCTGGAGAACTGTGCCCAGTTCTGGGCTCCTCAGGACAACAAAGACATGGAGCTCCTGGAGCAGGTCCAGCTGAAGGCCACAAAGATGACCAAGGGACTGGAGCACCTCTCTTACAAGGAAAGGCTGAGGGAGCTGGGCCTGTTCCTGGTGCACCTCATCAATGTATACAAGCATCTGAAAGGAGGGTGCCAAGAGATGGATCTGGCTCTCCTTGGTGGTGCCAAGAAATAGGGCAGAGGCAATGGGCAGAAACTGATGGACAGGAAGTTCCAGCTGAACATGAGGAAGAAATTCTTCACAGTGTGAGTGACTGTGCACTGGAACAGATCGTCCACAGAGGTTCTGGAGTCTCCCTCACTGAAGATATTCCAGAACCATCTGGATGCAATCCTGTGCCATATGCTCTGGGATGGCCCTGCTTGAGCAGGAAGGTTGGACCAGATGACCCACTGTGGTCCCCCCACAAAAAAACCATTTTGTGATTCCATGAAATAGATACTGCAGCAAAATATCTCACCTGTTCAATACATTCTTTGGATAATGGTGGAGAAGGAAAAGATGCAAAAATTATCACTCCAACATACAGATATGTTAGTCCAACCAGGAAATACGCAATAGAGAGGTCTCTCACCTGAGGAAAAACAAGATTTTATTTTAGCCAGCACTTACACACAAAACCAGATGAAATAAATACCTTGTGATATGATTTCTATTTAATGTATTACTGTTACTTNTATGATTTCTATTTAATGTATTACTGTTACTTTTATATTGTTTTGTTCTGCACTACTTTTTTTATTTACTATTATCACTTGTACATTTTCATTTTTACTTCCTACTATTTGAAAGGGGACTTCAGACCTGGTTCTGATTAGACCAGAAAGCTGCAAGGAGATACCTCAAAGTGGAGCTAGACAAGCATTATTTATCCCTCAACATACAAAAAAAGCACCATGAAAGATATATGCCAATAGATGTAGCACGTTATTCCTGATGCATAAACATACGCTAGTTATTAAAACAAACAAGAAATCCCTTCTACTTCTTTACATTCACCTATATCTACTAAGACCCTTGGAACACAGACATACCTGTCTAAGAAAGAAAGCCCAGCAATGCCCTATGTTAAATTTCTTGTCATGAATAAAAACTTGCAATCAAAGACATCAGCCTCCCCAACTGCAGGTATAAAGGAATTTAATCAAAGGTTTTAAGAAAAGAGTGTTGAAGCTAGGGCCATAAATCCACACTTAAGTACACTACATACACTTAAGTATGGATTTAAAACTTAACTTCATCAGTTCTGAAAATTCTGGCTATCTTTATATAATATATACAAATATTTTCCACTACACAAAAATAGTGACACATTTATTACAGGAAAATAACTGGCAAATCTAATAAAGTACTTTATGAAACTAAAGAATCCATATATACATCAGACTGATCTCACAGCAATGTACTTGGTGAGTTATTCTTCTACATGAATTCCTTCCTTTGGAAATAGAGAGACCATTTGTTTCTAGTTATTAGCTAACTAAATCCTGTATAAGCTTATGTTACAGTACAAAACACTCATCACCTTACAGCAAACCATTTGTTCAGCTGCTGCTAATCATCAGCTTCTTAAAGGATTACTAGTAATGTTTCAATGCATGACCCTATTTTCCTAAGACTGAGCATCAAGTCTTATTAGCTCAGGCATAGCAACAAATTATTAGGATTATATTGGTTTCCAGACCAGGGTGATAATTGTCACTGCAGCCAGCTCACTGAGCATGAGCAAAGCTTCCTCACACTCTGCATGGAAATGTTTCCCTAAGTGCTTCTTCACACTGTCATGCTGACAGAAGTGTAGCCTACTCCAGTCCAGGCTCTGCCAAGAGCAAGGCAATTCCCAAGGAAAGTATAAAATGCTAGATTATGAGTTTTGAGAGAAATTCATATAAAAGCCAGTTTCTGGTGAAAGACATAGAATCTCCTATTCATTTTGCCAGTGTTTTGGGGGTAGAAAATTGCTGTTTGATGAGGAATATTATTTGTCTCTTAGAGGCTGATGGGAAAAAGGCATCAGTGTGCCTTGAACATGTTCCAGGGTGGCCTTCAAGCTCCCAGAAGCTGCACATTTCTACCTCCAACCTCTTCCTCCTGCTGATCAGTTAAATGCATAAGGAAGATGATTCCCTAGACTTGACTCTCCTCATACTGGTCACTGAGTAAGCACTATCAACTTTCATCAGAAACTGAGCAGTAGCCTTTTCTTTAAATTATATGCAGAATTTCTCTGCATGACATGAGAAACTGTACAGCTTTTTATATAATATCTACACCTTCAAAAGCATCAGTGCCCACCCATCTTAAGAACTGATTTTAAGAATACTAAATGTGAGCATCCAAATTTCTTACAGGTGTTTATCAGTAACTCCATTAACTGCAGGACTCAGAGACACAGTAAGGCAATTTTGCAAAGAGATACAGACTTCCATCTCGAGGACAGGACTCGAACAATTTTTCAAAACGCACCCAAGACCTTCTTAATGCACACCATCTGCCCAAACCTGCTTTAAATCTGGTATTTTAGGTGTAGTCATAATGCATAAAAACAGCATAGTAACTCACAGTTGTTATTTGTACTCTGCCTACATGTAAGTTCTAGAACCAACTGTAAACCTATTTTTGCTGTGACGAGTGCATGCAGTTGCAAGAAATAAAATTCTTACTGCTCTCTTTGGACACGAAAAATGGTAGATAGGTGGTGTGCTATTACCTCCAGTAGAACCAGTACTAACCAGTTCATGTTTCTAGAGTTCTTAAGGGTGTATACTTTAATCTGCACTGAAATAAGTGCTGAGATAATTGTGATAATTTATTTTCATAGCATGTAACACAATAGACTGTTTTCTCCAAGTGCTGTCACTGTACAAAGAGTATCCAGATTTTGATTTCAATAAGCTACTAAAAAAGAAATAGACAACTTGAAAACTTGGATTTAATTTTTTCTCAAACATCCATCAGCTCCCTTCCAAACATATGCTTTTGTGTATAAGATGGCTATTTTTGTACAACAAGATGTGTTTAGATAACAGGATCATCTTTTGATTAATGTTCATTATTCCTCAAGAGACCTAGGATCACTCCCTAAAGCCCTTGACAGTACTGCTTAGACAGCACGATCCAGATAAAATCAAAGGACACATGGGGAAAGATAAAAGGATTATTTTCAGTAAGAGCAATAACTACACTTTTTTATTTTAAATTTGATACTTGAGGTATTTACATTCAAAATGGACACTGCTGTGGTGAAAGCTGCCTAAGCATAGGAATACAGCAATTCTTACAGCCACAGTTTAAAAATCCAACTTGTAGAAAAAACAACGTTGGATGCAGGAAGAACCACAGAACAAAGTGTTAGGACTGCCACTGGAAGAAGAGAAAATTGGGAGACTAAGGCTGGCAGCAGCAGTAGAACAAAGGAAGAAATCAGCCTCCTAACAAAAGGATGAGTCTGATAAATCAGGTGGAGCTAACAAAGACAACCCTGAAAGCACAAGACATTGTATCACACCCACAGAACAGTCAGTACTCAGGCGCTGGTCGGACCTGCAGCAAGGGATTTGACTCAGCACAGAGAAGGCTTTGTGGCTCTATGGGCATTTCTTACATGGTGCTGCAAAGAACAGGCTACTTCCAGGCCTTGATTTGCCTGTGAATGCCATAGAGAAAATAGTTCACTTCCTTCCTCAGTACCAGTGAAAGCTAGTTGGTGGAGTTGCTTCTTGGATGAAGAAGCCTGTACCAGTGCTTAGTAATGATTACCACATTTGAAATACCTTTCAATCATCCCATTTCAGATTAGTCTCCTCTCAAGAGAGATGCTGTCTCTGTAGTATCTCAACAGGACTTTGATCTATATCATAAAAATAGACTTCACCTGTTCATGCATCAAGGGCAAGTGGTAACATTTAATTGGTTGACAGGAAAAAGTACTTCACCAGGATGGATGATGCTGTGCATAATTTTGGGTGGAAAGAGAAACCAATAGTATGGCACCATTAATGGAAGCTCACTCTCTTTACAGGGAATAAAGTGTTTAAATACTGCAGAAAATAAGCACCATTTACAGCTCCATGTCTTCTGCAGTTAATACCTAGACAAAAAAAAACCATCTCCCCACTCACAGCCTTTCTCCTAGGTACATCCACAAACAGCTGTTAGGAGACAGCATTAGAATATTCATGCTTGTAGATCATGGGCTTTTGTAGCATCTGTACTGTTATTCAGGGAAACTGATCATACACATGAATCAGGAAAAAAAACCAGCCAACCAAAACCCACAGCTAAACTCCTTTTTGTGGCTAGCTTATGTTTCCTATGCAATTTATTTTCAAACCATTTGACTGAGCACTGTACAAAAACTTACATTGATAAATACAAGGAGGCAGCAGTAGTGGGAGATGGGACCAGGAAGCTCAATTCTGAACTGCAGACTAAAATCCTGCTCACAGGGCTTCTCCAGGCTGTGCTGCTGACATGTGGCTTACTCTGGTGCACTGCTCTTCTCACACCCACACCACTACGGGAATAGCAGCCAGAGCAATCCTCCCCCATGCGTGTTTTAGCTTTGGGCTGTGATGCATGCCTGTGACCAGAATGGAAGCTGCTATTGTTTTGAATTTCTGACTCCGTAAGTGGAATGTTATTGTTTGTCTTACTTTTTTCCACCTCCCTGAAGAGTTGTGCTATGACCACTAGCTTCAGCAAGTTTTGTTCAAGACTAAAACTGCTTTTCCAGCTCACCAAGTTCTGTGCCTTTTCACAGAACACTGATGGAAGTGACATGTTAACAGGTCGATCAATAAAACAGTGATGTTTTTATCCATGGAGTTGTATTAGTATCACCCCATCAGATAATGAGAGAAGCAAGCATCTTGTAAGTATATGGGGAAAATCCCTCATGACTTATAACAGAGGGCAAGACCCCAACACATATGGAAATATCCCACTTAGCCCAGCAGCTTAGTAACATAATCACAAAAAAGCTCTTCGAGAGCATAGGTACTTCATTAACATTTGCAAAGCACTTTTGAGAGCTAGGTGAAAGGCTCCTGTACAGCTACAAACAGGAAAAGAAATCTCCAGCCAAACAAAACGATTACAAGAACTACACGGAGATTTGTTTTCCCATTAAAAAATCTTTCCTGACATACTTCAAAGGTGTCCCTTCTGAGCAATCTGAACATTCTTCTGGAATGCAGAGTTTTGTCAAGGGCTTGAGATGGATGCTAGGGCTGACTTGGATATTCAGCTTAAGCTCCAAGGAGGGTATTAGAAAAGCTGATTCAAATGCAGGCAGCAGTTTCTTCCTTCTTCACACAGGAAAAGCAATCTGGGGAGCACTCCAGGTGCTGCTCTTTGCATCTGATTGCTTGCTCTGATGTAAATGGAGGGGGAAAATACACAGGAAAACCTTGAAGATGGAATGAAGGTATTAGGCCTACTCTGCATATATAGCTGATTAGTGAAGATCTAGCCTTTAGAATTTGAAAGCCACAGCTAAAGAGAAATCTTGCCCTTCTCCACATCATAAGATTTTCTTAAGGAAATCGAGAAAAAGCTTACTTAGCTTTCTTCGTCCAGACCCCCAGCTGTTAAACTAATTTCTGAGAAGCTCCTAAGCCCCCAGAAGCAGAGAATTCATGACTACTTTGCAGATAGGGTCATTCACAAGCTAGTCTTGATTCACGAGTAGAAGGAAGTAGCTTTGCAGACTTCTAAAGCCTAAGAGGTCATCTCATTGCACTGGTACATAATCTGCACTTCACTGTCAAATAATCAAATCTGATATACTTTATCTGATGTGCTGTATAGGCATCTGGCTCTTAGTGGTACTGATTGAGTAGGGGGACAAGATGACATCCAGAGGTTCCTTACAACCTCAAGCATTCTGGGGTTCTATGATTTTGTACCAGTTTTCCATAGAGCTGGTATTTAAAAATATTTTAATGTTATTGCAGATACCTTTACAGCTAACATTTTAATGAAGTTGGACAAAAATTCTTGGAAGCATGGAGGAAAAAATAAAATAATAAAAATAATTAGAGAAGAAGCTACTCTTAGACCCTATGTATTGTGTCTACACCATTCGGTATTTTATAATGGGAAGATATTAACACAGAATGCAGTTCCACCTGGAGGAGCACTGCTTAACTTTTACAAGAGCAATGTACCAGTTTGAAGACTATATATCACAAAGCCTCCTGATCCAGGCTTCAACTTGCAGGATTTCCTACATTGTGCCAAGTTTCTCTACAGACTTTGACTAAGATTGTGAGACAAAACTACTGAAGCAACTCTGAGAAAAGGAATTACCTAGACTCCAAAACTACTATTCAGGATTCTGCTAAAATCAGTCCTGTAACAAACATTTCCCAACATTTTTTATTCTAAAATTGGTCGTTTTTCATTGAGTTCTACAACATTGTGAAGTCATCTGCCTGTGTGCAATTTGGCCATTTAATACCAAATGTAAAAGTAAGTTTAGGGCACTCTTCAGAGCTTTTAGGTGAACGAATCTGTTACTTCCTCATAGCAAGGACAAGAATGTGCAACTTTTTTCTTATCAAATCACAGGAAAAAATTACTGTTGTCTGGCAATCTAGACATAAATGAGCACAGTCTTGCAAAGTTACTTACATTGTTTTCTTGATTCTTGTTATTCTGAAGAAGTGTGATGACACAATTGTGGATGAAGAAGGCAAGTGTTAGAATCCCTGTGAGCTGAGGGAACAGAATTCTAAACTCTAAATGAAGAAAAAAAAGAAACGTTTTTAAATTACTTCCTTGAAACAAACAATGCCAAAATGCAGATGACATACAGTGCTCTGGAGGATATTGGCAAACTCATGAACCTCCACCCTGAAACGGGACAATCTATCTCATCTTTGACCATGGCCAACACAGATATTTAACCAA
Source organism: Pycnonotus jocosus (assembly GCA_013400435.1). NCBI lineage: Eukaryota > Metazoa > Chordata > Aves > Passeriformes > Pycnonotidae > Pycnonotus > Pycnonotus jocosus. The sequence goes on along the minus strand of VWYP01027586.1, from coordinate 10,671 downwards.
GAAGTACAAAAGGCATGAAGACAGTAGTTACTGTAGAATATACTTTCCAGCAAGGCTTCTCTGATAGATGCCTATCAGTGTCACCATCAGTGATTACTAAATTAATTTAAGAATGACACAAGATTTTCTGCTCCTCAACAGTTTAACTGGAAATCATTTGTAGAATTGAAATTGTATACCTATGGGTTGCTGAAAAGGGAGATGGAGGGAAAGAATCATTTACCCTGTGAGAATTTTTAGTTATTAAGAAGTCACTTATGCTACCAGAAGAAAAATTACATCTGTAGATATTTAAGAGATTCTGCTTACAAGCCAGGACATAAAGAAAGGCAGAGCAATTTCTTATCATGCTTCCCAGCATGTATGAAAAAAAAATTCTTGTCTCCATGGGAAGAGCATTGTTCTGCTTCTTTTAATACTGAAAACATGTTCACAAGATGGTGGTTCTGCAGATGGTCTAGGAATTCACAAATTCACAGCATCATTAAAGCACCATCATAGGTGGCATTACCCAAGAATGTATTTACTCTTTAGAGTGCTAACAGCAATTAGAGACCCCCAAAATAGCTCAGCTTCTGAGAAGCATCCAGGAGTATAGCACAACACTCTTAAGAGGTTCACAAACCCTTACAGAACAAACCACAGAGAGCTCCATACAAACATATTTAAAACAGACTTCTGTAAAGTGTTATGAAGTTACAAAAGTAAACACACCCCAGGCAACTAATGGAGGGGTTATCCAAACTGAAAGAATCAGCTTTCCCTAGAGTTGGTTTCACTGTACCTTCAACACCTAAATAGCATTATGGGCTACTGACAGAAATGAGTGCAATCAACTTCTGGGCTCGTTTTTCATCCACTACTTCAATCTCAATAATAAAAAGCAAACTGACAGTTTCAGAATCTCTCAGTAGCTGTATTTGTGTGTATTAGCTACATGCTTTGTCTATCTCCCAGCAGTACTAGGAGTTTTTGCCAAATTAATCAAACGACTATGTGATCTACTTCTGAATGGCCTGTGGCATGTGTGTGTCACTATAACTCATTTTTCTCATCTGTTTCTAAGAACAGAAGAAGTGGTACTACTCTAATGTACAGGAGACAGCTCCCTGGAGCTAACTTGTCATAAAATTTTGTTTGCAAATGATGGGGAAAAAACAGCTAGGGCTTAACCCTATTTCTCTTATTCCAGGTTTCTTAAAAAAGAAACTGATCTCTTTAGGCTATCTGTTCAAGTAATACCAAATGCCACTCATTTATGACAACGGCATCTCAGAGTAATTTGTAACAGCAATTTGGAAAGAACAAATAGCCATCAAACAACTTTCAAGAAAATAAAACATACTGATGGGATAAGAACAGCTAATGGGTGTTAGAAAAAGAAGAGCTACTAAGATTATGGCCTAAAACTCGAGATAGACCAGCAAGTACAGGAAAACTGTACTTGCAAATTATGGTAAATGAGCTATTTCATTTAAGTAAAACAGTGTGTGAGGAACCCAAAGCACCTTTAACAGTCAGTCTGTCTACAGTTTGTCAATTTTAATTGCTACTGAAACAGGCGTGATCTGAAACAGGTGCAACCAGAACTTAAAATAACACGGGTGAAACAGGACTATGTGCTCTCTGTCTCAAGATGTATGTTGAAGATTCCTCTGATAGGCACTCCTCCTCTTCCCCATTGTTGATACTAAGGAACTAAGGAATGTCACTGGGAAAAGGATTGCTTGGCACTTTGTCCGGAGGGATCTTTCCTCTACTTGCAACATCAGACAGCATTTCTTCACTTTATTTATGTCTCAGACATGTTAAAAGGTGAATGAGAAAAAAAAACAACTCTTAAACTCACCAAATACATACTTTGTTATTGCATTTTAACTATCTTACCTGGTACAAAAAATTCATTTTCTGTAACCCAGTTGAATTCTAAGTGTATTCCCAGATGAGCAGCCTTTACTGTAACCAGAAAAACTAAGTAGACAACTGAAACTGTACCTGGAAAAAATAAGAGCCAGTCAAATACCATGATATAGTAGAAAACACTTATGCAGGGTTTAATTTCTGCTCCATCCATCTAGCTACTGGTAGTCAAACAGTTATGGCTGGTATTCACTCCTAACAGAAAACTAGGTCTAAACTTGTTCTTCTCTTATACATCAGAGAGAAAAAATAATGCACACGCACACAATGTAAATTTCCAACAAGTTTAATATTTTCCAAGTGTTGGTGACAGCAGAGGAAGTACCCTGTAATCCCTGTTGAAATTGGGAAAAGAAAAGGTTCTGTACATGAAGATCAGCTAAAATATTCTGTAGTTTCCTAATGACTTCTCTTTCCATGGGTATCAAGATAAGTAAAACTCTACTGAGAAAAATTTCAGCATCTCAAAATTACCTTCCATTTCTTCTTGCCATATAAACTTCCAAGGTTTACAAAAATTACGGCAATTTTGAACAGCTTCTGAATTACATAATAATCTACTGAAGCAATGAGTAATCAAGATTCTGTTTTTTAAATTTCTAATGTTATATCCACCTACATAAAATGCACACCTTTTGCACAGAAGCAGTATCAAGTACCCAAATTCCTGTGTGGTATTTTCATTTCAGCAAGAGCAGATCCAAGCTCTGTTGAAGTGTCACTATGGAACAGATGAACAAACTAGACCTTCAAATCCTTGTCCTCTACCTCCTTTACAATGCACATCCAACTCTTTCAGCCAATGACCCACATCTAGTTTTCTCTTTCTCTTCATTGTGGGCTTCAGGGCTATCCCTCAGACCTCTTCTACTCCCTGAACCAGCTACACTAATTATGCACATGCTTTACTCTCTGTACCAGCCTCACCCACCTTGGCCTTCTACCTCAAGACATGGAAGCAAGAAGTCACAGCTGTTTCTTCTCCAGCATAGTCAGAGTCCACAATATTGGAAATTGGGACAAAAAACAGAAGCAGGTCATACTGACTGACTGATGTTGTGATTAATTAATCACCTGATTGGCACAAAATTACTTCAGATCAGAAGCAACTATTGGTTTGAATTGTTTACCAGAGGAGGAAGAGTATGCCTGACTATACCAAAGTAGTATGTATCAAAAGCTGCACAGTAGTATAAATAGAACTACTTGGGAAAATCTGTTGTGGATGTAATGGAATTTGTTTCACACGATTACCAAGCAAGAAAAAGGAAGAAAAATGACCTCCCTATTACCCATAAGATTCAAGCAAAGCAGCTCACAAAGTCTGTGGGGTTAATAAATCAACTAACAACCTACTGTGAAGCACAGTATGGGCTGCCAGCAGAATACTGGAACAGTGGCTGGAAAGCTGCCTAATGGAAAAGGACCTGGAGGTGCTGGTTGACAGCAGCTGAACATGGGCTGACAGCATGCTGACAGGTGGCCAAGAAGGCCAATGGCATCCTGGGCTGGATCAACGCTAGTGTGGCCAGCAGGAGCAGGGCAGGGATTGTCCCCCTGTATTCAGCACTGATGATGCTGCCCCTGTGACATGAATGCTGCCAGTTCTGGGGCCCTCAAGACAAGAAGGACATTGAGATGCTGGAAGTGTCTAGGGAGTGGAAATGAAGCTAATGAAGGGTCAGGAACACAAGTTCTATGAGGAGCAGTTGAGGGAGCTAGGGGTGTTTATCCTGGAGAAAAGGAGGCTCAGAGGAGACCTTATCACTCTACAATTGCCTGAAAGGAGGCTGTGGCCAGGTGAGGCTTGGTCTCTTCTCCCATGCAACCAGTGACAGGATGAGAGGATGTGGCCTTAAGCTGTGCCAGGGAACATTCAGATTTGAAAAATGTTGTTCTCAGAAAGGGTTTTCAAGCATTGGAACAGGCTGTCCAGATAAATGACTGAGTCACCATCACTAGATGTATTAAAAAATGTGCAGATATAACACTTATGGACATGGTTTAGTGGTGGAATTGACAGTGTTGGGTTAACAGTTGGACTCGATAACCTTACAGACTTTTCTATCCTAAAAGATTTTATGATTCGACCCACTGGAGTAGTTTTCACTGTCTTCTATACACTTCAGTCAAATGAACCAATGCTTTAATAGTATTTGTTACCTACCTAGGACATTAAACTTCGCAAAGAAGGATGGAGACTTCAGATTTAGCAGGGGTAGAAGAACTGCAATCAGGTAAAATGGTACTGTTTGTGATTTGTCCCACCATTCCTCAAAGAGTTCAAAACCTGTTCTGTTGCCAGAAGAGAACATCACACTCCTGTTCTGTGGCGGGTAATCACTAGCAGCACTTGGACAAATGACTGGAAGAAAGGAAAAGAAAAATATCCTCATATGAAAAGGGTTTTACTTGCATAGAATATTCACAGCCAAGATCCCACAATTACTGGTGTGTTTTACCTATTGAGGATTGCTCAAGTGCAATGTTCAGTATCTCAGTTCCCAAACTCTGTTTGTTTTTTCAATCAGGAATTCATTGCTAAGATTTCACTGCTATGCACCTTGCACTCTAATCTGACAGTGCTACAGTTCTTCCAGCTGAGCACAACAGATTATAATTTATCTGAAGCCCAAGTTGTCACACAGGATCATCCTTCAAGGTCACATACCTCTAACGAGGTCTGTTCGGTGCCTATGTGCACCTGCTGGAATCAACTAATAGAAATGCTCCCCTGCATCTGGCTGCATATTTAGCATCCTAATCTGTCCCTGCACACATTAGTAAGATCATATCAACCAAAATCCAAGTGCACTTTTGTTCAGAAGAGCCTGAATTACTGTAAATTGCTCTAAAAACAAAGGATTACAAGAAAGCTACTGTAACAACTGGCAGGTGGAAAACTCATACACTGAACAAAAACACTCTTGCCAGCTTTGTGCCATGACAGGGGCAAGTACATCACTGCCAAACAACACAACAAATTTAAGATGTGCTCCACTAACATTGCTAAGAGGGAACGTCACACTCTTCTTACATGGAGGTTGATCAATGGCAGTACCTGAACAAGTGACTCAAACAAAATCAAACAAAAAGACCCTCTGAGGAACACATGCCTATGAAGCTCTATGCTGAAATATAAAACTTATTGTTCTCATGTCTTATATAAAATTTTGGCATCCCACAATACTTGATAGCCACTATCCTACACTGTCTGCATTCCTGTTCTAGCAAAAAGACAAAGGCGTAAAAAGCATTCTGACAAATTTCTTGCTGAAAAGAGGATTGTTTCACAAACCTTGAAAAATGCTTTTGTTCTTACTGATCTTGGTAGCCCTGAATGTCCTGTCAAGAGTCACATGAACATCTGGCAGCTCTTAATTTTGTGTAGCAGCTACTTTAAATCTTCTAGTTGGCGGAGAATAGTGTGGAATACTGTCTGCTTTGCCTCCAAGTTATACCCCCTGCTGCATAAGCATGGGAGACAACAGCAGAAGCAGGAGAGAGCACAAATCAGTGCCTAGCTGGTAAGGACTGTTAGAGGAGCAGGATTCAGCACTAGCTCAAATGCAAATCAACTGGTTTTCAGAATTATTTCTCAACTCCTTTGCCTGATTCCAACATCTGCTCTCCAGAAACACAGCTGCAGCTAGTGTTACACACAGCTGCCCAACTGGTAGTGATATGTTTCCCCATTCCTCATGTACTAAGGATAGAGAAAGCTTTCTGCTTCCTAAGAAAGCAGTACAGATTCAGTCACTGTTACAGAGGCGGAAAAAATTCAGAGGTTGACAATGCCTGCCTTGCTTTGCTCCTGTCTTCATTCTACATTATTCTGCCTACTTAAGAACTTGGAACAGATCTATATTCATAGTTGACTGCAGTTTTTTCTCTCAGTTGTGCAAATGTCAGACTCTCCAAAATGCACAAGGAGAGGCTCAAGTAGCCTGACGCTTCTTTCTTTTTTTGCACGCAGCATCAAGAAAGTTGTTCTTATGTAATGTTTAAAAAAATAATCTTGCTGAAGAACTTGTGAGTAGTAAAGCTGGCCCAGTCAAGATTTTAAACAATAAACAGAACTAAGGCGCCTCAAATTTAGGGTGTGAAAGTTAAAATTCCTTAAGGCAATTCCTCATTGTGCAACTACGGTTAAAAAGTTAAGAGTCAGGCTTTTAAGGAGGACGTATCTGGGCATACAGAAACTTGTAACTGGCTTTTTGTTATTTATTCTCACCTCCACTTTTTTAACTTATTTTTTACTTCCTCAGTTATTCAGATCTCCAAGTGTGTGGTTATTTGTGGAAGTACAAATCCCAGATAGAAAATCAGTTTTATAAGAAACACATAGTTACAACTTACGATATATGCTTTATAACTGGAATGTGGTTGGGCATTGAAACATGATGATTTGCCTTTAAACCCTCACCCCAAAACTGGAAACACAATTCTGTAAGTGCTTCTTACCTTTGTTACTTCCATTGGTGCCAGGAACAATATCTGTTACATTAATGTCATGAACAAAGTCTGCAAAGAAGAAAAACTCACTATCAATGTCCCATATCTGCTATTAGGCTTTCTTCTGTTGACTTAACTAAAATTAGGTAAGAAAATATTTTGGAAAATTACATCAGAGGCACAACACAGCATCTTGCACTGCCCCCAGACCAAAGTGAAAATTTTCACACTACTGTAAAAGTGTTTTAAAGTAGCTCTACATTGTATTACTTTCTTCTCAGAAGCTCTGTCCACTTATAAATTTCCTAAGACTCCTCACTCTCAGGATTCCACAAGCACACCTCCACTTCTCCCAGCTACTCAGTTGGTAGTGTTGAACAGTAGGCCAGTGAGGAGATGGATCTTAAATCCAGCCTCTTTTTGGGACAGAAGGGCATGCAAACATATCCTTAGCCCAGACAGTATTATACAGAAAAAGCTTGCCTTACTCATTTTCTAATATTTTATTTTTCAGAAGGGGCTGTGTGGGATGCTTCTTCCATGTTTCCATGGGAAATTCTGGAAAAAGTTTTAAGCCTCACTGCTGTACACGCATTTCTAGTAGTGTTTTTATTTTCAGTACACTCCTGTGCTACTTTAGTGCTATACCACACCAGTTATTTCCAAGTTTCTGCAACCTCACCTTTATAAGGGTATTAGATAGCAATTTCAATGTATTTATGTATTATGTGCACATATACACACAGAAAATGCCCCATTGGCTTGGAAACTGAATCAGTGTGTCACTGGTTACATTTTGCTTTTGTTGCATCTGGGTGTGTTATACACAGAAAATCGACTGGGGCAGTTGGCTTCAGATTTTTTAAATTCAATTAAAAGCAGCTTGTTTCTCATAAGGAAAGCAAAAAGCCCTGTGGGAAGAAAACTGTTTCTTGTTTCTTTACTTTGATTTATGACACCCTGAATCACTTCTACAAGTTCAGAGTATACAACAATCAGAAGATTTAAATAAAATCACTATTTTGTGTTCCTAATTTAAAAGAAATACCTAGTGAGAAGACATCAAAATTAATAGCTCTTATAGAATTTAAGCACTTTCAAATTTGTTAGAGATGTCAACTTCTATTTGTTCTGTATTTAAGAAGCAGTTTAGGACTACCAATTGCATTTGTGGATTTTGTTTTTCCCATAAAACAAAAACTGAATAAGATCATGCAACCCCATGTTAAAGAAAAGACATGATATTGCACTCAGCTAACAATTTTTGCATTCTTTGTGTACTACGGATTTCTAGACCATCCTCCCCAAGAAATCATTTTTTCCCTACCTAAATGGCATGTGCAGATGTTTTAAGTAATCTGGATGCATTAGAAATAAACATGGTAGCCTGCTTAGAATACTTAGAAACACATGGCTGGAAGATGCCATTGGGTCAAACCTACATCCTATTATACTTTTTATTACCTAGCAATTAAGTATGAAAGTTAGGACAAGAAGCCAGTGATCGTTATCTCAGACCAAACAACTTAAATAAGAACTCCAAACAAATATAGGTAAAGGATAAAGTAACATGGATAAAGGATAAAATAAAGGATAAAATAACAGTCTCATGGAAAAGTGAGACTTTTTTCCTACAAAATGGGATCTTTTAAATTTTGCTTATTAGAATTGGCATTATTTAACTTACATAATTTAAGATTGAAGTGTTAATCTTATTAAAAAAACCCCAAAATTTAAAATGAAATGGCTGTAACATATAAATTACTACGTAAATTAGGTCATCTACAAAATCAGTCATTAACCAATATAGTAAAGCATGTCCTATAGGGACAGTGAGCATCCTAACTAAACACTGTTTAACAGGCTTATGTGTCTGTGCTGTTGTTTGCCTCAGAAATCATCTTCAAAAGAGAATATTTTAAACCTTAGTCAACCTATTCAATGCTATGAGTCAGATTTTCAAAGCTCTCAATTCCATCATCCATTTCCACAACTCTACATTGATTACACACACAAATGCTTGTGTACCTGTGCACGTACCAGGGTGTAAAAACCCAGTGTGTTTTCTTTTGTAGCAATGTCACACTAAGAATCATTTTTACTGTGATACAGTTCATTGCTTCCTCATGGACACTTGCAAAAACTTCCTATACAGTAATACTTTAAGTGTGTTTGTTGAAATCTATAACGAAACTTTTTTTTTTCATTTTCCTGAATCATTTCAACAGTCTAGCCTGTTATATGGCTGTTCAAATAGATACATCCATGCAGACAAAGGGGGAGGGAAAATAGAGTGGAAAAAAGCAGCCAGGTTTAGGTTGTTTAAACTATGCCAAGAAAACTACACTTTGAGAGAGAAATTGAAAAAGTGGCTTTGAAAACACATAGGACTTTGCCCATAACACCACACAAAGTTAATTATTCTTAATTCATTTTTCATGCAATGTAACAGGAAAATCAAGATTATATAAAATGGACAATCCTTTTTCAGTATAAGGCAGTCTTGATCTTTACAAGGGATTGCTGTAAAACTTAACCACAAATGTGTACTTACTGTATATAAATTTCCCCGTGTTGAACAGGAAGTTGGACATAAGCACCCAATAAACAACCATGGCTCCAACAAGTGATACCATAGAAAATAAGAGGCTTGACCATTGGCCAAAGGATCCAAAGTAATATTTGCAAACATCTGGGAATTCCCAGTTTGAGGTATCTGTTAAAGCTGAAAAAGATAAAAAACCCAAAAATATATCTAAACAAAATGTTACATTAGAGTCAGCAGAACTATTCATGACAAAATGTGGGTGTTTCTTAGAATATTCTGACACACATTCACAGTGCTCTCAAGGACTAAGACAATTGCCAGTAACTTTAAAATATAGCACTCATTAAGTGTTTGAGTGAAAAAGACACCTTTATAGTGACCATATTACTTTTGAATGCTTTCAGAAGCCCTGAAATAAGACAGCAAAAATGCCACCATGCATTTGCAGCTAAAGCCTTTTGCAGGTGTGATGGCAAAGTAGGCCAGACCATGAACTACTCCTCAACAATGCCCTGAAATAAGTTCAGCCACAAACTGACAAAGGTCTTAATGGCCTTTAATTTGAGCAAGTGAGAGGTTAGTTTATGCATGAAAGCACCAACCAAAGAAGAGCTGCAAGATGAGTTTTGAACAATAAAGTACATTCTAATTAGAGTTGCTGTCAGGGACTGCTTCAGCTGCTGACTGTATTTAGAGTGCTTTCAACACAGAACACACAAAAATATTAAGGTAATACAGGCATACAACACAAGGGGATACAGCTACAGCCCACGCTGCTTCACTGTGCAAGTTGATCAGACATGTAGAGGACTGGACAGTGCCTACAGAGAAAAGATGCCTCTAATTTCCCAAGTCCCCAGAAACCTAGTAAGTGAACATGTGAAACCCTGCTTGCTATGAGTTTGTGTCTGGCTATAATATTTAGGTCCCAAGCAACTGAAGGAATATCTAATAAGGGAAGACAGTAATTTAGCATACAGAGCTTAGAGACACAGACTACAAAAATAGAGACATACTCAAAGAACAGCTTTTATTTGCAGGTCAGGTCTAACACATAGTAAAGACATATACGAACAGAATCTAATACATATTGGTATTCCACATCTGAAGTATTTGCATGACAAAGCTTTGTATTTCTTACGTATCATTTGCCGTGATTTCACAACTCTGTAACAGCAATAAAGAGTCAAAATGCCCATCAGTAAGATGAGAATAATTCCAGAAGTGAAGCCTGCCTGTTGAGAGGGAAAAATACAGTTTATTTTATTTATGAATAGTATTATACTACCAAAAAAGAAGACTCAGCCATGTTGTTAAAAACATTTTCATATGCATACATTTTTCATAGTTTACCTGTTTTATTCCCCATGGGATACTTAATATGGATGTACCCATCATGGTATTCCATATCATAAATCTAGGAAGAAAAAATCCAGTGAATATTTTAAGAACCACTCTTACTCTTACTGTCTTCTTAGTTAACAACAATTATGTTGTTAATATAGAACATTCAATAATAATGCATTTAGTGGCTATTATATGGCAAGGTGTTTAACATACATTGTCACTAGACTGGAGTTTTTACCATAGCCATCTGTGCAACTGTCAACTTTAAAAGCAGTTCCTAATGGACTGTACACGTAGATTTCATCGGGAGCTGGGAGTACATGATCAGGAGCAATCTAATAAATGGATAAAAAACAAGACTTATTAGTAACATCAATATAACTTAATTGTACTGAATACAG
>VWYP01027556.1:0-11601 GCA_013400435.1 Pycnonotus jocosus | reverse complement strand
AAAAAAAAGGAAAAAGAAGAATTAATTATAAAAAGACAGAAATATTCCGGAGCATATCAGAAGCCAAAGGAAAAAATGAATAGAAGAACAAATAAAAAAGAGCAAGGAAAACAGACAAGACAAACAAAATTTGGGGGGACAGAATTAAATTTCATAAAGAAAGAAATCTTTTTGGCAGAGTCCTGGAAGTATTAAATGTTAAAGGATGTTACTGTACAAGTGTGAATTACTGGTTCAATGAGCTCAACATAAGCCTGGAAGATGAAACTGCTGAATTCTAATTCCAGTTGGCCTAACAACTCACATTGTAACTGTGGGGAAGACTCTTCCTGCTCTCTGCCTCAGTTCTTTTCTGCAGAAAAAAGGTGAAAATTACCTTTTTTCAAACGGCATTATAATATTTACATATGCTGTACTTCAAAAATACTACGCATAAATAGTTACTAATGCCATTAAGCATGTCCTCTTCCTCAGTTTTTAATGTAAGATTTATGAACACCTTCCAACTCAAATTCTCAGGCTGAAGTATCTCAGTTTGCATTTTGGACAAATTCACTTAAAAATATTGTAGTTCTTTTTCCTTAAACAAATCTTAGCTAATCAATTTAAGAGAGTGACCATCTTCTTATTGCTTTATTTTGAATGTTCTGACCACTCTTGTACCTCTTCAAAGGAATAGTTTTATAGTCAGATTGTGGAATAAAGCCTGAGGAATCTAGTAGAAATACCAGTGTTTTACACTGAGAGGTAAGATTAAAAATGTCAGCTGTTTAAGGAATGCAGGGCACAATTGTACATTATTTCCTCTATTTTAGCCCAAACCACAAGAAAATAAGTAAGTCCATATAATGCCATAATCTAGTATGCAGAAAAGAATAGCCTGAGTGAGTCCTTTGCTCATTTAAAAGCAGTAAATACCTTTTAATGTCCTGGATGAACTCCCATCTGCTCTCCTCCCTTAGAAAAAAGTTCTCTAAAACTGAAAGGTGGGGGAACCATTTTCCTATTGCCAACATTGCTGCTATTGACAAGAAAAGAGAGTAGAAATTTCTCCAAATTATTTTTTCACATTAATACTCCATCCCCTAGAGCCTCAGTTTTTTCGTAGTATAAATGTTACATTGATTGAGGCTCCTCTGTTTATTCTGAATAAGGGGACAACTGAGAACAGGGAGAGAGCTTTCAAAGCAATCTGCTTATGACTTGCCTTCTAGCTTAAATGACTTAAACTAGGTTGTTTTATTAATGACAATAACACAGGAAAGTATAATATTCTATTCAGTTCTGGAAAATACTACAGGTATTTTCCTGCAGTGTATAGAGCCTTGTCAGCTAGACAGTTTACTACAATGGAAGAAAATAGAGCAAGAAGGATTTTTTTATTTGTATAAAATATATTGTTCTTCCAGGCTGTAGTGAAATAGTTTCTATTTAATTGCAGAGAAATCCTAAGAAGGTTACAGCAGTGAAACATTAAAATTCTAAGGGCAACTAATAACATTAAAACTTTATAGCCCCAGATAGAATAATTTAGACAAAAACAACATGAACATATGTTTTGTGTAATAATAACAAACATTTATAGCTGTCAAGAGAGAAAAACACAGGTTTATGCACACCTTAATGGCGTGCATGGGTGAGCATGAGTATATTTAAAACATAATATATTACAAAATTGACAGCAGGCATGACTCTTCTGGGTACTATGTTAAATCAATGAATAAATTACCAAAAGTGTGTTGTGGCTGTTTGGATGTGTAATTGAGCTTAACGTATGTAGTGTTATTTCAAAAGAAACTGTTCAAGGAGTTTCTAGACCAATCCACTATGCATCTTTACTAAGCTGTTTACAAATAACAATAAATGAAACTGTCTCACAGTAGGAAGGAAGTTTAGTTATATGCATTACATAAATGTGTAAAAAATGTAATTTTAATATGTTTTTCGGGAATTAAAACCAAACTTATTATAATATTGCTAAGATTCACTGAATTGGAAATCAATATGTTTAATTTTCATGTTTAATTTTAGATTTATATTAATTAGCTGATACTTTACAAACAAAAGTCTTTGTGGCAATACATATCAACTGTAAGTCTACTGAGATAAATATGGATGCTTCATAAGGCACCTATACTGAAGAGTAAGAATCAATGCCTAAATAAATGAACTAGCAAAAAGATGAACTTAAATTTATTCTGTTTATTTCTTTAATACATTTCCTGTCCAATGTCTAAAAACATTTTATTACGATAGAAAAGTATGAACTTTTAACCCTTTTTATTCTTGACTAATTAATATCAAAAATCCACAGATTTGCAAATTAACCCCTTAATTGTCATATTTAGATATAACTGAGCACATATATCTGTTCCTTGTTTCACGGCTGTTTCATCTTACCACACACAGGATTTTTAAAAGATAAATTTACCTTATTTTTGCATCTATCTTTATATTTAGCAGTTCTAGAAGTACTTGGTTGTTATGCAATGCTCTAACTGCTTGCACCTCAAATCTAAGATAGGAAGGGCAGCCTGTACAAAGTAATACAAGTACTCAATAACCTTGTAGTGTCCAGGAAAATTTGCCAAATCAACAGCAAGGACAGAAAGGACAAGCTGACCTGAACCCTGTCACCTTCTTCTTGTCCCCTTCCTCGAAACTGAAATGATGATCCTTGAATGTAAGCAATCATAAATACACCATTCTGAACTTCTGTTGTGCATCATAGCTTTAAGTCAAAGAATTTCAGAACACATGGTGGTGAGCTTTTAATGAGATCTGAACTTTTTCCTTTGCAATTTTCTTTCTCTTTTCTCAACATTTCTCTTCATTTTGTAAAGGATTAAGTAGACCGTCAGCATCAACCATACTTGTGATTTTCTTAGGGCTCATAAACTCAAGGATTAAGGCATTCTGTGCTAAATGCCTGTCTCCCTTCTATAACATGACTGCAAAGAGAAAAAATAGGATGAAGAAATGAAGTGTACATGCCCAGATGAGCTATTCTTTCTCTCTGGCGTGATGATGGTTCATAAAGCATGCTATGGAGCGATTATAAAAGAATATGGCATACCACCTGTCTTCTGGTCAGAAAACCCATTTTGCATTTAAAGTCATCTTAGGTTAACTGTAATTAACATTTACAGCTGCCCATGGGATATAGCAAAGTACACTACTACCACACATATTTTTGTTGCAGTTACTTCCAGGTGTTTAAGGAACAAGTTTAAATTGCAAAATGTGATGCAGTCCCCATTGTAGCTCCCACATTAGTTACACTACTTTGAGTAAGTATAATTATCAATAAATGAGCATCTTAAAGCATCTGAGATACTTTAAGAGAGGCTTAATTAAAAATCTCGGCAAAATACTAAAAAACAACCCCCAAAAAAGGCATTACCCAAAAGTTACTAGACCTGACATAAAAAATGTACATATGCTTTTAACATAAGCATCTTGCAGGCTTTTAGTATTAGTCTATATTTCAACAAATGCTCTACTGAAAAATTTCTTTATTTTTTTTCACAATGTAGATACACATAAAGAAGTCAGATCAGAAGCATATTCTGTTGCCTTCCAATAGATTGGCTTAAAAAACTAGCAAAATCTGTAATATCACTTTGCATTTAAAGTTTAAGTGTAGTCAGGTATACTATGCCACAAGACATTTAGGAATAAGTCAGTTTGAAAATGCAGGATGTCCAAATAGATTTTTCCTTCAAATATTGTTTTACCCAATTTCTCTTTTGTGACCACCCTAGTGAAGAATAGATGCTTAAAGTACTCAGCTGAGACTGGAACTGAAAGATACTACAAGTTAAATCATTGCTAGAAGATGTTCTAAAAGACTAAAATAAGAAGTGAATTGGAAAAAACCAAAGGGAAATGCCACAAAATCACGCTGAGTATAGAAGTAATTAAAACAATTTTAAAAGAATAAAAGCATGAAGAAGATAAAATTTACCTTTATCTCATAGTATCTTAGTTCACATCAATGTTTCTTTTGTTCTCTAATACGCATTTAATCACTCTTGGACATCAACCATAACAGCAAAACCTCAAATATCTAACTGATAATTAAGCACAGTAATATTTATCAGAAGTTAGTTTATTCTTTAGATAGGAGCATTAATTTAATGCACAAATACAATGAAAGCAATATTTCTTTTTAAAGATCAGAGGAGTGCCATGTCAGTCACTCTTTAATAGAGTAAAGTAATAATTTTTGTTTTCAGAGCAGTAATATAAATTTAATAAAATGACAAAGTTAGAATGCTGTTAACAGAAGCAACAATCTTTAGAGATGACAATTGACAACAGCTTTCCTATTGAGCTGTCCTATTTAAAGTACAGGATTTCTATGCCACTATATCAAAAGGAAAAAATTAGATTTTCAAACACGATGTTTTTTCAAAAGCAAAACACGGTGGAACAGTCTGGCACAAAAAGAAAAGAAAAAAAGTACAGAAGGCAATCTTAGTTTACTCCACTAAATCCTACATTACCAGATATAATTAGGATAAGAGGCATGAGTTGATATTGCATTACTATTACCAGAGCTAAAAAAAAAATAGACTAGTGGAGATAGAAGATGATAACCCTTTAAATCCAACACCTAGATTATATGCCACATCACCTGACCAAGCCAAGATATTTATCATTGTGATGACTGGTAAACAACACATTAGAAGACATATTCCAGCTTTACTACTGGATCTGACCAGCACCACGTTAGTCAGTCAGATATGGCGCCTGTGGAGTGCCAGACTTTCCATTCCCCTGCACTGCCATGAGGGACTGACATAGCAATGAACTCTGGTGGAGTCCCCCACACATGCCTGTACTGTATTTCACTTGTGATCCTGCTAAAATTCTGAACCATTTTGAAGAGCAACAGATGGCATTGTTGGAATCAATCAGCATATTTGCAATATATGCTTATATTGCAATAAGCAATATTGCTTATCAGGAATAAGATCTGAGAAAGGAAACTGAACTGAAAAGATCTGAATTTCAACTTATTTGCTTTGTTCATGATCAATTGCCTTTAAATTCAACCATGAGTTTGTTTTACCAAGACTTTTTTAGTCAGCTAGGATTCCTTCTTTTCACTTGCTTATTTATTAATTTATTTTAATGTGTTCCATCAACTTCTGAACTAAAACTCAAAAATATATTTTTAAAACATTCTCTGCTGTGGTTTAAAACCTTGAATGAGCTCATGGGATTCTGAACCCTTATACAGAAGTAGAAAAGTAACAGCTCTGACAGGCTACTCTAGAAATTTCTGCTTTAGACTGGGAGATGTTGACTTTTCAGTAAAATAAATCCGTGTATTTGTGCGCGCATGTTACTAGAAGTTGTTATTGAATGTGGATTTTTCTAGAAATCTGAGAAGCACGCAAAACAATAGGTAGATATGAATAGGTGAAACTTTCCACCAATGTCCACTTCTGAAAATATGTTTTATTAAAAATAAAAAACAAAAAATGCAACAGTATCATTGTGTAAAGAGAGCAGAATGGACAGATAACTGGCAAAGTAGGAAATCAAGGCCCTTGAGTGGTTAATACTTCGTTTATGTCACTTAAGGTAAAAGTGCTCATTTGAATACATACTCAATGCACTTTTGTTTTCATATTTTCAAATAGAGGCCAAACCCAAATGGGATTTTTGCCTAGATAAAACTTGTCAGGGTTGGTCCACTTAACACAGAGGAAGTAGCAACAGCCTAACACACTTTCAGAATTCCAGGTAATAATGTTCAAATTCAAACAGCACTATGATAAAATTAGCCCCTTGGGCATATGCCAGTTTAAATATCTGTTCTCATCAAGCTCTCAGTCTGCACTTGTTCTCAGAGGAGAGATTTAGATTTAAAATATCCTTCAAGCTGAACTTGATCTATGTTTTAATAGAAAGTAGCCCTTCTCATTCCTGAAGTAAAAAGTCATAATTTCTTTGCTAACTATGTAAGCATAACTGCTTCTACTGACAGAGATGGATGTTAAAAAGGCAATAGTTACTAAAAGTAATCAATATAAAATATTTAGAATTACCACAATATAAAAGTTGTAAAAGCACATTATAAGTACTGCAGATACCTCAGAGTCCTTGTTCACATCTTCAATTCAAATATGACTTTTGATATTTTTGCAGTAAATTTTATAATATGCTAGCTGGTTAAAAAAGCACTTCTGTTTCGTAACAGGATTGAATATTGTGCTTAAGAGTAGATACAATTTAGCTGCAAAAAAAGTGTGGCTCTCTCAGTTTTAAACTTGGTAGTGAACTAAATAAACCATGGATAAGGTTACTGTCAGATTCAATGAAAAAAAAATAAGATCCTCGCTACTTTTTTGAAATTTGGCTTGTTAAAAATGATTAAAATTATTTTAGATGCTATGAAAAAAATATTGTCATATAGAATTTGAGGGAGATTGATGGATATATGAGAAAACAATCTCTCTGAGCTAAAATGGGACCCAGATTGGCTTGACCAAGACTTTAGGAACATCATTATTTGAAAAACTAGAAAAATATTTAGTTAACTTGTGATATAGAGAAGTTTTACCAGAGCTCATGTAACCTGAAAGATGCAGTTTAGGATGGAGCTATTACTCATTTGTCTTGTCTTATTGCAGTCCAAAGAGTGACTGCTTAGATTTATTCCTTTTTCTGTGAAGGGAAGTTCTGAATCAAACACGAAATCATTCCTCCTGCCCACTAAAAGGCATACAATTAAGAAATCAAGAGAAATAGCTTCCAATAAACAACAGTGAATCTACCATGTGGAAGCTGACAACACATCTAATGGCCTCTTTTTTTCTTTTTTCTTTTCTTTTTTTTTTTTGGTGCACTTTTGATGCTTTTCATTCAATCATTCTCGAAAAAAAACTATGACTATTTGAACAAAAGAAACATTTTCAAAACGGAATTCTGGTAGATATGTAACACTTAAAATTCTCTATCAACTGAAAATTACTTCCAAAAGCAGTGGTCTAGTGTTACATTTACAAGCCCACCTGCATAATCCTGCAGTTTAGCCAGGCATTATCATGCAACAAAAATTTAGTTATTATTGCAACATTTTACCCTCAACTCATTGAGTTAGATTTACCCCAAGTGGCCTCAGTAATACAGACTGAATTTTGAGCCAGTCAAGAGGAAAGCATTTGGGGAGAACTCACGTCCTCATTCCCTATGAAGCAGCCAACCACCACAATCCACAACGGGCTCATAGAGGCAAAAGAGGAGCCTACCTAAGACATAATTTGATTTACAGGCTTTCCTGGAAAATCTCAGCTGTGTAAATCCTTATGAACAGCTATATGAAATGCAACATTCTCCCTCTGGAAAAGGAACAATAGTTCTCACTCCTGCTTCTCTCAGGGTGTGTTCAAGAGTAAGCCCTTGTAAAAGAACTGACCAAGGCTCAGTTTGCTTATGTCTCTGTTTGATAAAAAAGGCCATGGTCTAATGACAAAAATTCATATTTTATCAGCTTGGAAACATAAATTCACCCAAAAATTACTAGCTTAGTTAAAGTATTTTAACAAAGCAAGAACTAATTCAGCTACATAATTCCTTTACTCAAAGATAGATATAAAATACAAGACAGAAGAATCTTGGCAGTTTTATGAATATTATTCTGTATGAAACATCAATTTAAACTTATATACATTAGAAGCTTAAAGGAAGCATTCTGTACACAAGAGATTACATGATTACTTTGGCTTTGCCTTGGGTGTTTCAAAGCTTCTGTTTAGTTGAAGAAAATTTTTGTGACTCATCATAATGAGTCACACATTCTTGTCAAGGCACTGGTTTATCCAATAAAAATCCCTGTACCAGAAAGGTACTAAACAGCACTAAACCTCTGTTTTCTTTCTATCTGTACTAAAATTAACATACAAAATATTTCACCTAATTCTCAGAGTACTATAGTCAACAAAGCTTTTCTGCTCAGTTTCCACAGTCACATCTTCTATATCCTTCAGTAGATCCCTTTCTTCTTGTTTCTTCTACAAAAACTCACTGTAAGTCAATCCCATTCAATAATCAATATTCAGACTCTCCTTTTAGCAATGCTAGTTTCTGCTTCTAAACTTATTTTAAACTATCTTTCTCTTTCCTTTTATTCCTCCGTTCTAAAATGGTGTGTAAATGATATCGTCTCCCAAATGCTTCCTGAAGATACTTTTGGTTACAATGATAGCTAGGTCTGTGCACAGTCTAGATGATGTCTGTAACATTAAAATTACAAAAAATATAAAGTAAGGTATTAAAAACTAGAAAAAGGAGGAACTTGAAGTGTCTAACTGTGCTAAAAGACACAAACTTTCTCTTTCTTCCTTTTTACGTTTTTTTTTCATTGTTACATCAACATAGCTTGTTTTGATTAGCTTGGAAATTCTCAATGAATGTTTTCCATCCTATATTTGGATAACAATATCAAAATTACTCAGTCATGTTTCACACGCTCCAGTAAAAGCACTAAAAGACAGGCTTATTCCTCGCAAAACCAAAATTATGTCTATTGATTTACAAAAGGAATTTGTAAATACCAATACCCTTGTTATCTCATTGGCCAACTCATACATGGTTCAAATCTCCACCATAGAAGCTGATATATCAAGAATACTATAATGTCATATACTAAAATACCTAAAGCCAAGAAAAATAATAACTGCAATTAATTTTTTCTAGTGCAGCAGAATTAACAGCATCATTTTTACTTAAGACTGAGATGACAGTGTCTTTCATCTAGGCTCCCAAAGTTTCCAAAGATTCAGAATTGAAATGTCACAAGAATGCTTTTAAACTGTTTGGCACAATAATAGTATCTATGTACAGATAGCATTTTAAATATTCAACAAGATTCAATGGCAACATATCAGAGCCTTCTGTTCTAATTACAGGAAAGCACTTCTTTATTACCATCTTTGAAGTACTGAATGGTGAACTGTGGACTTGCTGTAATACTTTTCAGCACAGAAATATGTTGCAGGATATTATAAAGTATTGTTTTCACCATTGAAAGGTAATAACTATTTAACTGTGCCCAAGACTATCCAGTTGTTCTGAACAGAAGAGACTAACACATTCAGCTGAAACTGCAAAGAATTAAGGTGGCAGATGGTAATTACTGATACTGGAAGTAAGCCTGGGTAAAGGTGGTTAGAACTTCAGTTTAACGTCTCATCTATGAGGTGTTGCACTCATGAGATAAAACTCTCTCATATTTAGATGGGAATGTGGCTCATTATGGACACATTAGAGGAAAAAATTACTTCTTTTAAAGCACAAATACCAACTTTTCTTGTACACTTCTTTTCCAAAAAAAGAGACTTGATTAAGCCATGAGACAAGGATAGACCAGAATGGCATGTGTATCACCAGATGAAAAGCCCTTTCCATATGTCTGTACATAAGAGATGAAAGTCTTATTTCCATTTCATTTTTTTTTTCAAATTGTTACTGAATAAGTAATGGCTATTTATTTGACATTTTCTTCCACAGTATTATGAACATGAGATACAGGATTTAATCCACAAGTCTGATCCCGAGTTTTTCCATGTTGAAAAATAAAGAAAGAGAGACTAAGTTAAATAAACAAATTCAGTTTGAGATGTAATGTTTTAAAATTCTGCTGTGATTTAAGTAGCTCCAGCAAGCTAAGTAAAATGATCATTCTAAGCATATGTTATTCCTGCCCTTCCACTAGAAGGAAGTGAAGGAGAACAGAATGAAGGCCAGTTACATATAACATTTGACAACTTCAAAGCACTACCCACTACAATAATAAATGCTATGGTCTAATTGCATATATTGGACACCAGAAACACAGTATTCAAAGTGGTTATGTAAGTAAAAGTACTAGATTCTGAAATCATGGTCTCTGATATCTGTTGATAATATTTAAATCTGTCTCAGTAATAAACTTTCCCTGTTTTAATATAATGAAAGACATCAGAAAAAAATACTGGTACATTGCTTTCAATATTACAGCCCATGCACCACACTCATGAAATACAGAGTTGATAAAAGACACTGAGAAAAAGAAAATTATCTATTCACAAGTATGATATTTCTCTGCACTAATCACAAAGATGCCAAAAATGAAGATATACTTCATTTGTATATTCCTTTTACATCAAAGTATTAATCTAAATGTGGTAGTCATAGCAGGATGATTGGATGGCCAGGACAAGTTACAAGTCTGAAGTAAAAAAAGAAAACACTTGTTACCATACTCTAAAGTTTGCTCTGCTTTATGTCCCATTTCACAAATTCACCTTCGTATGAAAAGACTGAGCAGGATATGATTGCTCTGAGCTGTGGTGTTTAGTCCATCCACTAGGTCACTAAAAAACTGTCTGTAAAGCAGCATTCCCAGAATCCCAAGTAGTGATCAATACTAAACTAAAAGTTTTGATTTTTAAATGAAAATCACTTTTCTGTGTACTGAAGACTGTTTGTTTAGAATTATTGTAAAAGCTGTAAAATTATATGCAACTGAGTGGGAAAGGATCCTGAAAGTGTGTTTTTAATTACATATTAAGAGGAAATTACACTGTTTTTCTTTTTCCCTTTATACAAAGGTTTGTTTAACCACTTCAAATTCTGCTCCTAAGCCACCTACTATTTTTGTGACTTTTGGTTTACTTTGTTAAATGTGGGTTTTTACCTCTTCCTCCAGTACTCTTCAAATCCTAACTGCTTCTATAATTAACCCACTGACAAGCCCATTTTACAGATAACACATCTTTTCCAAAACTGTTTTTTTACCTAGAACAACTAAGCCAGATTCCAATGTTCTATGTATTAAGTCCAGTGTCTTAACCAGTTACATGCTTAGTTTTCTGAAGCTAGAATGGGAAATAAGAAACGTTTTTCAGTAAAAAAGGAATTATTCTGGAAATAAACATCCAGAAGTACAAAATGTGTGTGTGTGTATTTGCAGAGCATACCACTATACTTTTGACCTACCAGCCTTTCAGTTCGGATGTGACATTCTGAACCGTTACCAAAACAACCCACGAAACTTAACTCAAACAAAAATATCCAGATCTCAAAAATTATAGTAATGAATGAACTGTACAAATGCATGCTGGGAGCAAAACTTGCAACTGACACTTAAAATATTATTCCATATAATGTTCAGTGAAGGAGAATGTGTACAATGGACAAATGCTATTAAGATCTTTATGCTTTTAAAGGACATCAGTTGCAAGACTAATTTGCAGGTTCTTCAGAAAGGAATGAACCTTTTCCATCCAACTATGAATTAAATAGATCAGGGTAATATTTAAGTATTTAAATGCACAGCCACTAGATAAGAAAGTAAATCATGCTGTTTTCCAGTACAACCCTTTACTGTTTATTTAAAGCAATATTGTTCCAGTAGTCCTTTTGTGATGGAGAAGCGACCCAATTCAAGAGATCACTTACAAAACAAGTGGTGTCAGACATCTTCAGTAGGTGAAAAAAATTAAAAATACACACATATATATGAAACCATTCCTCCTATATTCTAGATATTTTAGAATATTAATTAAGATTTCCATCAAAAGAAAACACATAATTTAGCTAAGT
>VWYP01027535.1:0-18157 GCA_013400435.1 Pycnonotus jocosus | reverse complement strand
TGAAGAGTGAGCAGCAAGGCACTGCTGGAAGTGGCTCAGAGTGAAATCCTTTGTGAGCTGATGCTGTTGGAGCAAGGCTGAAGGCTGAGAGCTGTAAAATGCAGCAAGTGGGAACTGCTGCACTACAACTCACAGGCTCAGGTCTTTTACTGGAATTACATAAGAGCTGTATGCAAATACTGTTTAAAGATGCAAAGGCAAGTAATCAGGCAGAGCTGAGGCCACACCTCAACTAAGGGCCCTGAAGTCTTGAATAGCAACAAGTTATTACATTACAAAAATAAGGGGGGAAAATGCATTATTTTAAATTGGTTAAAATATTTAAATACAAGTACGTTTGAAATGTTTTGTCTCATGGGAAATTCATATTTAAAACACATATTTGGATGTTTACATTTCCAGACCATTTCTGTCAAGAAGGTAAAAGAAATTGCTCCTGTTTTCTGCATTTATTTTTTGGTAAATTACACCACTGGCAATGTGCAGGTTTTGTAAATAAAACAATATGTAACAATTTTATCTTTTCATTTCCTTTGCATATTGTCCAGCCATGAGAAATACTGGCATATTTGGCTCCTTTTTGTATCAGAGGGTTTGAAGTGTGGTTGTCTTATTTACTAAGTATATCATCATAGATCCAAAAAAGATCCTGGCCTCACACTGAGGTTTATTAGCAGGTACAGATTGCCCAGAGAAGTTGTGGATGCCCCAACCCTGGAAGTGTTTAAGTTTAGATGGAGCTCTGAGCAACCTTGTCTAGTGAAAGGTGTCCTGCCCATGACAGGGGAGTGGAATTGGATGAAATTTAAGGTCCCTTCCAACCCAAACCATTTTATGATTCTATACAGGAAATGTACAGCTAAGCGTACTTGGAAGTCCCCTGTATTTCTTCAGTATTTATTTGGGCTGAAAATATTTATTGTCAGAACACTGGAAGATGAATCTTGATCCAACTCAAATTCAGTGGCAGCCCACAGTGAGATTGGCTCTTTTAAGGAGCCACCCTTCCCTGAACACTTCCAAAATTAAATTTCTGTTACGCTTATTTGGGACTATTTCAACACTTCTATGGGATTGAGTCATCTTCTCTTTACGAGGATATCACTAATTAAACCCAAGATGAGCAACTGCTTCCACAGCTTGGTGGGTGTGAGAGCAGCATTGCTGGAGCACATGTTGCAGCATATGTATCCTCCAGGAATATCAGATGGATAAATACTGCTAAGCTGCCCAAGAGCAAGTATCAGATTCCTCAAGCAAGGGCTTGACTGAACTCTGATGCCCATCTGAGATTCTGAAATGGTTTTCAAACGTTAAATAGAAAAGGCAGCTTGCCACAAGGTTTGATTTCATCCCACCCCTCCTGCCTGATCGTGGGACATGGCCCCCACTGGCTCTGCCCAGGTGTTCTGACCTCTGCATCTGACAAAAGAATTCAAGCAAGGATCTTTGCTGAGAGAGACAACGTTGCCATGGAAAGCTGAACAAGCTTTGCTCTGCCCTATGTCCCTGGCACTCTCTGTTTTTCCAGGTTTATCAGGCTGTGTACACAGCAGGGTCTAGCTCCAAATCTATCCAACAAGATGCTCCCTAGATTTATAACAAGATTGCTCCACATCCAGGCTGGCATTTCCTGATGGGGAGCCAGGAACTGGATCTCTCTCTCTCTCTCTCCTCATATATTTTCTCCATGTAAAACTGTTTGGAATTACACTTATTGCTCATTCAAAGGCATGAGGCCTCAGTCAAGCACAAGGAGTTGAAAGCAGTGGTGTCTCCCTTTCTAGGCAGAAAATGTAGTGAATATTAATTGCTCACCTTCAAGAAATTATTACACACTTATTTAGTGGTTTGGGTCCACGCGAGGGTTGGTAAATAAGGACATCCAATATTCTCTGGTTTTTTAAGTTTTGGTACTCTCAGACTGCCTGCTTCAAGTAAGTGGTCAAAAGGCAAATGGAGATTGCAGGCAGTTTCCACACTGAGCAAGTGTTTCCAAATGGGGAAAGGTTTGAGGTTTGCCCCTTTTATTTCTTATAAGGTAAAGGACCCAGAAACTTCTTTGCTGTTTGGTCAGCAATCGGCTCAGTGCCAACCCAGGAGATTTGATTGAGTTTTCCAGGTGTAACTCAAATCCTGTGCCTGTTTCTATTGGCACCTGGCCAGTAGAGCCCACCTAAAGCATTAAGTACTTAAGAGAAGGCACAAAGGAGCTCGATGGCTTTTTGGGATGTTTTGCCAGGATGTCAGAGGTTTCTCTAGCACCTGTGCTTGACTTTATCTTTTGTTTCTGTAATTGTTTATTATTTTACACTTATTAAACATTTTGCTTTACAAAACACACCCAAAAAGCTGTCTCGTTAATTTATAAGCCATTTCTCTGCAAGGGCTGGACCCTCAGAGGTGTGGGACAACCCCACAGGAGATAAATAATTACCTTCTAAAATAAACTTTCTGAACTGGTTTTCTTTGCTTCAATTTTATGTAAGTTTGCCACTCTTTCTGCAAGCATTCCTCTCAGAGCTTTTGTAGCACTTGAATATTTTTGTAAAAGCAATTATTATCACTGGAGGTCTAAATCTGCCCACCAAAATTAACCAAAAATCTTATGTAAGCCAAGATGTTAAAAAAATTTCCTGCAGCCAGTACTTTGAAATTCTCTATTCAGAGAACCAGACTGAAGAGCATTACAGAAATGGATTTAAAACATCATTAGCTGCTCCAGTTATCAAAATGATGTTAAGTTCTTTCTTGTGGATGCAGAAACACCCACTGCAACTCCATTTTTCTTTAAAGCCAAGTGGGATTTCAAGGCATGCAAAGCCTTTTGTAAGAATTCAAGGTTTACGTTTGTGGCATGTGAAAACAACGCGATGTTTTCAACATTTTTGTGTGGTCACTGCAGGAAAAAAGGCTCTCTTGAGTCCCTGTGTTTGTGTCACTGCTATAAATTCCTGTGTCAGTGGCATTACCTTAGCACAATGTGACTGATCTAACTAGACACGGTGTGTCCCAGCAGCTGCACATCTGTCTGGAGGCTGGGAGAGGCCTTTCCAGTGAGGGCAGCTTTATGTGTCCCTTCCACCTGTGATTAAAAACACAGCCCTTGGCAGCCCAGAAGCCAAACCCTTTCCACCATCCCCTCTGGGATAACAGGGACACAGAGCTGGGTGCAGGCAGTACTGAGCCCCATGGGGTGTTCTCAGCCCCACCTCCACCCCATAGCTGTGGCACAGCTGGGCAGTTTGGGTGCATCCAGCTGGGCACAGAGACCCAGCACAGGGATGGGCACCTCTGCCTGGCACTACTGAGGGAGCTCCAGGAAGCTCTTCCAGCACCACTGTGGAGAGGATTGAGAAAGGGGCCAGGAAGGGCAAGCAGGTAGATCTCCACCTTGTCTTTGCCCTCAATCCTCACCTGGTCACAAAAAGCACATCCATGACCAGCATTGAGGCCACTTGTGTGTAGTGGCAGTACCCTGTCAGGACATGGTGATGTGTATGAAGCTTGGCAGAAGCATGGCACCTAGACAACCAGGTCTTCCTCTTTGACCACCACTTTGATTATCAAGATTTATGAATTGTATGACCCTGTGAAATGGAAGAAAAGGATAAGAGTGTGGAAAGATGATCCAAATGATGGGGCTGTCAGAAAGGAGTCACCAGTGTGAAGATATCATGAAGAATGTCAGGCAAGACCTCTGCCAACATTCAGTCTTCCCAGAGCCAGGCCACCTTCCACACCATTCTCAAGAAGAGAGAAAATTTTGTATGCCAAGTTTTCCCTAATTGATTTGGCTGGGAATGAGTGAGGCATGGACATCTCTACTACAGACAGGCAAACCAGGCTGGAGGGGACTGATGTTAAAAAAGCTTCCTGGCACTTGAAAGTAGGGGGTTAGACATGTAGGAAAATATTACAGTGTTATTTCCAGTTATTTATCATTGTAGAAAGTAAAATTGGGCAGTTGTGAGGATCAAACTGCAGGAAAAGGCAAGAATTTACAGAAAATGGGTCTTACTTTATATAGGCAGGTTTTCCCCTCGTGCTTGTAAAATGCACACACACCCCCCCCTCTATAACTCCCTAGATGGGGCCTGCTCCAAGGTTGTGTCAAACAGCACCAAAATCAAAGTCGTTTTTCCAGGGCAGGAGGCATTTGGAGTGATTTAAAAAGGTGTTGGAGTGCAAAGCACTGTCATCTCTGAGCAAGATACCTTTGGGAAATGAGGGTTATTTGTCATGGCATAAGCAATGGCTTCATTACAGCATCAGCTCACGTTATTCTCTCTCTCCTTCTCTCCTTCTTTCTTAACTGTGTTCTTATGAGACACTAAAGGATGCTGGAACCTGTCTTCAGAAAAATGAGAGTTAAGATGATGGCAATTGCGTGGCCAATGGGGAGAGGATGTGCTTTCTTTGCAGAGGGAAGCAGGGGAGTCAGTGCCCTGTATCAGAGGCCTGACGAGAGATTTGCCAGATCAAAGGGTCAGAAAAGCTGCATCCAAAAAAGCACCATCTGATAGTGCTTATCAGTGCACAGCCCAGACTTGGGCATCATTCCTGAGGGGAAATGCTGCTAAGACTGCTCTTTGCAGGGAGGTCAAAGCATCAATTATATATCTATGATTACAATTCCATTTGGAAATTAATTAGCATAAAATACTGAAAGGAAAACAAAGAAGTGGATGAAGTTAAACTGTATAAATCATATTTAATTAACTGATTATAATCATCCTCTATGTCCTCACACTCTGACTGTTGGTGTCATACACCATTTTGTGCTAGCAAATATTTAAATATCTCATCTGAAGTCTGATGAAAAGAACAAAAGGACTTCAGCAGGCTTTGAACCAAACCAGAGATTTATTTTCAGTGATGAAATTATGAAACAGCAGATATTGTTTAAATGCTAGTCATCTCCTAGTAATCATACACCATGCTTTCCAGCTCCAGTGCACTGTAAAACCATTTATTCTTTGCATCTTATCTGCTTTGGTAGTCCCAGCTTCAGCAGCTCGTAGTGTTCAGAGAAACAATGAGACATAGGTGCTACTTGCCAGATTGAGATAAAAATATGTTGTTTCCAGAGGGGATTTACCATGAGATGGTTTTCTCCTTTCTGAAAAGAAACTTTGTTGAGGTTTCTTACAGTTTCTCTTCTCTCCCTTAGTGATCCTGGTGTATGAAGTGCTGCATGTAGCAGGGCACCACAGCAGCAGACACAAGCAGAGGGTCTCTGCCTGGGACTATCAAGCTGGCTCCCTTTTCTCTGGGTGTAGGAAATGTTTTCCACACAAGGCATGAGATAGATTCACTCTTTGGCTGCCTGTGCTCTGGTCCTTCCTCCAGGGCTGAGTTCCTGCTGTCCTCCTGCTGTGGCCGTGCATTATCTGTAACTCATGGGCACAAACTGCTTTGGCAAAAAGGGCTGTGGATTAACTGAATTGGGCACAGTTCTAGAAACACAGTGTTAATGAGCTGGAACAAGGTCATAGCAGGGTGGGATGTTTTGCAGGAGAATCACTTTCATTCTCTCCCTGTTGATACTCACAAGTTCAGGCAGCCGTTTGCAGCTGAGCTCCGAAGGTGACTCTTGAGCACAACCTACTGCTTCCCACAGCACATGCAAAAGGAATTAAGTAAATTAGCTTTTTCCCTCAACTTTTGTGTTTAAGTAAAATGTTGATTAACTCTGATGAACTTAATTTTCATATTTTCCTTTGCTTTCTAAACATAAATCCTGTGTATGTAGAATGCAGAACCCCTTCTTCCCATTACCTAGACTTAAATGACTTCTGCCTGGTTTCCATGAGTTTGTAGCTACAGGATAAATAATCCTCTGTATTTTGGGCTTGGAAATGCAGTTTAACCATGTTTACATGTAACAACACAGCCCAACTCATAAACTTGCAGAGATTCAATCAAAATTCCCTCCAATTTTTACTGGCCTTTGGAATGAAACCAGCATCAAAGAATGCTGCAGCATAGGTTTGCATCGCTCTGGTGACCATAAATGTTCAATTATGTGAAGATCCCTAATTACTTATAGTGAGGTCAGCCATTCACTTAGCCTGTTAAACAACTGAAACCCTTTTATGGGATGTGTTTTTGTTTATAACTGACTGTAGCTGAATGAACAAGAGGAGCACTGGCTGTATAAATAGGACCTGGTAATCTGATCATTTAATGCCTGTTAATTAACCACAAATACTGCTATTCTGTTATACTTCAAGGACTCACATCTGTTCTCTTCCTACTTGAGTCATTTCTTGGGAGAAGATTTCATTGCTAGTGAGATATTTTACCTAGGAGCTTTACACATCCACAGCCTCTGCTTGACTTCAGTGTTTTATAAGAATTGAACACAGACACTCAACAAGCCAGAGCATTTCCCGTTGCAAAGACAGACGCATAAATGTTGGTCTAATTTTTGAGCTGCTGCCTTCCTTGTTCTGCTCTGGGAACAGCTTTGACTGTAAAATATACTCATATTTTCCACACTTCTGTAGTGTTTGCCACTCAGTTTTGTCAGAGCAGCACTGCAGTGCCTCCATAGCTTGCTTGAACTCCTTGTTAGGTTCCCTCATTGCTGGTTCCAACTCTTGCATGTTCTCCCCATGCAGTCCTCAAAGGCTTGAATTTCCTCAGCTGAGGAATGCCCGTATGCTCCCTTGAACAGGCAGGACAGTTTAACCCATCACGTGTGAGAGCTGAAGAACTAAAATTGATTCATCCACAACAATTTGGAAGCATTTAATTACTTTGCCCTCTGCTCTCACACCCTTTTGCCTTCCCATCTCCCACTTGTATTCAAGCTGCCTTTCTGGCTGTGACACTCCACAGCAGACAATCAGCTGCAATATCGTTGCATGTATCGTAGAACCTTTCATTTCAAAATTTCTGCCAGCAGTGCCAGCTCTCATCTCTCACAAAATGCAGGGTTTTTTTCATTTCCTTCCAGAACTATTCAATTGTCAGAATTATACCTAAAGTGATTAACCTTTTAGATTTCCTGGTAGCAGAAAAAACTTGGAAAGATACAATATAAATGCTTACAAAAAGCATTTAAATGCTGAAAAAATATTTACAGCAAGTTAATCTTGTGAGCTTTGGCACCAGAAATAAAACATTTGAAAGCTTAAATCTGCTTAAACCTTCTTGGTTCAGGTAATTGATATCAAGTCTGTGCAGGACTCTCCTCAGTACCTTTGATAACCAGACTTTGTTAACCATTTGAAGGCATCATTATTTGGCTTCGTTTCTGTGCCAGTCCAGGGGAACAATATCTTTTCTTGGGGCCCAGAAAAGCCACATCTCAATGTGGTGCAAAAGCTTACCTGGGCACACAGCAGCTCTGATAGAAGGTGGCCCCAAGCTGATCTAGGAGGGTTCAAGGGTAGAAATAGAAGTGAAGTAAATGAGGTCCAACCCCACCAGCAGGCTCCAGCTTCCCAAAATGCAGCATCTGGAGTTTCTATCTCAGTTCTGAGGTTTCAGTCAAAATGGGAGCTGTGAAGAATGGATCAAAATAATCTGTACCCTGCAAAGACAGTCTGGGAGAAAGACACCTTCTGGTCCTGCTGCTGTGACAGTGCTGTGCAATTTGCTCCATTCAGCATCAATTATAGCTGAATTTAGCCCTGTATTTTTGGCTTTGTTATTATCTGAGTGTTACAGCTCAGCCTGTTAACATGAGGCTAGCTCACAAGGCTTTATTCAGGTTTTCTCTGCTTTCTGCTCAGAAAAAGCCCAAGGCAACAGGGATTTTCCACAGGAGAGAATGACTTGTCGCTAATAATAGCTTTAGTCAGCAACATATGTTTAGTGATGCACATCAATATTTGTGCTTTCACAGAGGCTAAGATTTTGCATTTTCAATGTTGTTGTGTCCATGAGCATCTTTTATCTCAGTGCTTTAAAACTATGTGTGAAACACAGGATTTTTATATCTGCATTTCCACTGGCTGAAATTCCTCTGTGCTATCAGGCAGCATCACATTGCAAACCATCCCATTTCCTACCTGGTACCAGACTCCCATGAATCTTTGAAATATGCACCTCAGCTATGATTTATGAGATATTTGTATAATTTTCCTTTTATTTTTCTACAGAGGCAGGTAATGCCTCATAGGGCATGTTGAAAGACTTCACGTTTTTAAGCAATTCACCTGGTGTTCTGCCTCACTTGTTCCTCTGACTCAAGAAGGAATATGTGATAAAGCAATGTTGTTATTCTTCAGATTGTTCCTTCAAATTTTCTCTCATTTCTACTTTTTCACTGAGTTATTCTTCTTGTGACCTCCTAATCATTTCTTCAGCCAGAGGCTGGAAGGTGACATTAGGAGAGATGACTTCAAGTGAAGAGGAAATTTTAGACTTAAGGATATTGGTTACATGCAAAACTTGCAGTTCTTGGCTAAATAAACACAGAAATATTTAAATTTGCATCACAATGTTCTCCAAAGCAAGCACAGTTCTGCCTGCAAAATATAAAATTCCTGCTAATTCCCTAAGGCATTAGACTGGAGGGAGCACTTGCCCTTCTCATTTTAATACTGGGATTTTACTGACATGGTCTGATCAAATCTGCATGGTATAAGTTTAGAATCTTTTCCAGAGCATTAGTGGGTTTATTTGCAATAACCCCTATTTGTGTGTGCAGTTCAGGTGTTCTTTATAAGGAAATGATAATTGGTCTCCTTCACATTTTGGAGGAAAGAGGTTTAATGAAAATCTACCATATGGCTTTCATTTTTTTTATAGACTTACGTTTTGCTTGAAGCAATTTATGTTTCCCAAACTCATGGTAAGATGCAAAACATCACGAACCTCCTGCTCCTCCTGGGCACTGACTGGTGACAGTACCATGCATCAAAATGCTTGTCCACCTTTTCTGACCAAGTCAGCAGGTCACAAAGAAGCATTTTGTGTCTTATGTTATGGCTACAAATGGGCTCCTACAACCACTGAGCACAGAGGTTTTGTTGTCTCTGCATGAACTGTGTTCTTCATATTAAGGAGTAGAGTGGTAGCTGGTGAACAGCTGCTGTGTAATAACCTGTCTGGTTTCCTCTGTGTCTCACCCTGAAATTGATGTTTAAATTCATTCTCATTTGTTAGACTTCACTGGTTTTGTTCATCACCCAAAAGCTGGCTCTGCACAAGTCTTGCTCACAGCTGAGCACTAGGGTACCACACTGCTCTGGAGCTTCATATACTGTTCACAGCCTAGTTTTCATATTTTTGCATCATTTCAAGTAGTGTTCAGAATTTTGAAAGAGAACTTTAGAGCCCAAATTTTGCTTGGATACTTAACTCCATCCTCCTGCAAACTGTCTCCATCTAACTGCTCAGGGATGTTGCCTGTAATGCTTCCCTTTCATTACTTTTCTCTCAGTGCTTATCATTATGTCCTTTCCTTTTGGTTAGTTCTTATGTGCCATCCTCCACATAATCATTCCAAGGAGAGAAGAATAAATACACTGCCCATCTCTTTGAAGGAAATAAGTCTAAGCAGAACTGTTTCCATCTCTAGTATTTCCTCTGTTAAGCTTCTCACATCCCTTTAGCTTTTTCTCCCACTTACAGGCAGTGGTGCTATTCTTGTGTGATCCATTTGCATAAAGCCATAGCAAAATAGATTTTTTTAAAAATTTAAACTGGCTTTTATTTTATTTAAGTATTTCTGTGTGCAATTTTATAGATGAAAAAACACAAAGAGGTGCAGGATTCATGTTTAGAAAAGCATTATGTGTCAGTGAGTGCCCTGTCTTTCCTCTTTTGACTTAGCAGCTTTGTGCAATGGAGGTTGAAACTATCAATAACTGCAAATATAGCCCATTTTTATTGGCATAACAGTGACATCTATTGTTTGATATTATATACATCTGTGCCACTCTTAGCAACTGCATACAGGTATTGAACTATCTCAATTTCATAAGATACAAGCATGAAAAGTCAAATTATTGATTCAAAGAATTAGGTAACAGCACATGTAGTAATGCCATTGGACAGCTACGCAAAATTAAACCTAATTTGTTTTGTCACAGCCTAATTTACAGATCAGTGTGGGCTGATGCACAGAGAGAGGCGTCTCCTGTTTCAGAGTGTCAGCAGATGTTGTTTTGATGTCGCACCAGCCATTCTGCATCACCCTCCTGGGGACAGCCAGAGCTTGGCAGCGCCCAGCAGAGGATTCTCCCAGGAAATCTGCCTTGGCATTGCCCCACAGTGCAGCTGCAGAACATCTGCCCTCTGCCATCCCCACACTGAACCGAGGGAACGCTGTTACTGCAGGCACAGGCACAGGAGGTGAGTGGGGAGGGCAGGCAGCGAACAAAGCCCTGCCCATGGGTTTCACTGAGCATCTCCTGTAAGGCAGAACCACAAACCAGGGCTGGTTTCTGCCCAGGCCAGCAAAGCTGAACCCTGCCAAGCCAGCCCCAGGAGAGTGTGAAAGCTGCACAGTGCCAGGTACCAGCTCCAGGTATTTTCAGACCAGCCCTTGTACTGGAAAGAGAATTCCAAAGCATCAGACTGAGGGAGTTAGGAGAGTCACTTTAACTCCTCTCTTCCTGCCCTAATTTGATTATCTCTGTTATTTCTTGCTTCTTTTTAATAGAGAATACAGAATTCAAATAGGAAAGATTATAATACAGCAGTAATGAAATACAGGGACTATCAAGTGTGTCAGACTCTGTGGCTGATTAGACTTTCTGATTCGTGGGCTGGCACTCAAGGGAACAGCAACTGTCTCTTTTACTGCCTTGTCTATGAAAACAGCAGAAAGCTATGTATGCTCATTACTATTTTATGTGATTCTGAACATTAGAAGAGAAACTAAAAGAGCAAAGCTATAGAAAGATAATTTTAATAATTTTAATGGAATACTGTGTTTAATTCTTATATAAGCAAACTCTGGATAAGTAATTAATCTCTGCAAAATATTTGGTACTGGTAAGTGAAGCAACATAGTTCCCTTCTTTTTAAGCCATAATCTGTAATATAAGGATATAGAATTGTAAGAAGCATGGCTAAAGGGAACACATTGCCTATAGACCCTGCTGTGAAAATAGCACTGAAATATGTGCTAAACATTCAGCTTACACTTAGAGTTCACTTGGGTACATAAATGCTGTCTTTAACAGCCACAGCATATTCCTAAACTGAGGATATAAAGTTGGGCTGTTGTGTAACCCACCAGGTTTTCCATCCTAAGAATAAATACTGTCTACTTCTCCATGGATCTGTACATAAACAGACTTTTCCAAACCTCCAGGCAGCTGTAAAGGCTGCAGGATGAAAAATTCATAATAAAAATCTTGGATTAAAATCTACAGCCTTTCATGTATTGTTGTCCACAGTGATGGAAACTTGCTTCTAATTTCATACCCTCCAGCCTCCCTTTTAAGATTTTTCCACAGAGTAGCACCCAGCTGAAAGGTAACAGCAGCTGTGTTTCGAAGGGCCTGTGTTGAACTTCTGTTCTTTCCAAAGAAAGAGAAAAATAAACATCATAGGAACGAGTAACACAGACTTCATAAATAAACAGGTTCTGGAAATCTCACTGTTCCCTCAGTGGAGAGGGAAAATAAGTGTGTGTAACGAAAGCTCTGAGTCTGTGCAGTGCTGGAGGGGCTGGAGATGCAGACAGGCATCAAACCCCAGAGGGACAGAATTTTTTTTGTTCACAAAAACACTGAAAGATGCTTTTGTGAACAAAAAATTGACAGTTCCATGGGTGAAGAACTAAGAGAGCTCCTGGTGGATACAAGGATCTGTGGAAGGGCCAGGGAAAATGGCTCTGCTCCCCCACCCTCACATGCCTGAGGGAGAGGACTCCGGATTTGCAGCAGACACAAAAGAAAAGCTGCAAGGTTTTTCAAAAGACCCAAGGGATATGGGAGCCTGTGTCATAATGAAATTCAGAGGGCACTGTGCTGTTGATTCCTCACACGTCCCCTTGAGGGTCAAGTCCTCTGTATTCATTTATTGTCTCTCAAGTTGCATCCCTCTAAATGGCAAAAGCTGGGAGTGAGTGATAGTAGGTTCTGAAAACTCAGCATTAGCAACAAGCAGGCAGCCCCCAATCTGAGTGGAGGGCAGTAATTTATTATCCATTAGGTGCTCTGTCAGTCAAAAAGGACTAACAGAGCAATAAAGTCTGAAGTGATCAGTTGAGCTCAGCCCATACCACTAGCTGGCTATCAGAAAGGTCAGGGTGCCAAGATGGATGGTTTCCTCCTCTCCAGATACTCCATCTTTCTGTCTGGTGACACATGCTACTCTCTCTCTCAGCAAGTAAGATTGTCAGATATCTCCTGCTCCTGGAGCCAATTCCAACCCAATTGCATATGTAACTGTTTCAGAGGAAAGAATACAAAGTTTTGACATTTTGCTGAGACATTTCCAAATGAGGACAATGGGCCCTCTTCTGAGGGTGTTGTAAATGGGGCTGCAGCCTCCAGTACAAAACCCACCCTCCTTGCAAGCGTGATGCTCCACAGCTATGCAGGGCTGCAGGGCAGCAGCCAGGGACTGGTGCAGGGAAGTTTCAAGGAGACTGTCAGAAGTTTTTCTGTGTTTTTCCACTATAATCAGTGTGCCAGGCCTAGATATGAGTCTTGTAACTTAGGACTCAGGGTATGCAAGCTCATTTCTTGTCTTTCATCTGATCCATCAACCTGTGGGCTCCTCCAGGGTGAGGCTCTGATCATCCTTTAATAATGATCCTGGAATTTTGGATTCATTAAGCCAGACAAAGAGAGATTCAGAGACTCCATCCCTGGGAAAGGGGAAAACTTAGATTATGGTCGAAAACTGTGTCAAGTGTTTCATTCTCCACTTGTTTCAAGTAAAACAGGAACATTCCTGGAGGCAGCAAGTAATATGTGTTTTGAAAGGCTCCTCTGAAGCAGGTGGAGCCTTTTCCCAGCCTGCTGCCCTGACACATTAATATTTCCAACAGACTTCTCTAAACCCCAACCAGACAGTCTTGCTCCTGGGTGGCCAAGGAAACACATTGCTCAGTCAGACTTGCAGCTCATTGCAGGGCTCTCTC
Organism: Pycnonotus jocosus; assembly: GCA_013400435.1. Classification (NCBI taxonomy): domain Eukaryota; kingdom Metazoa; phylum Chordata; class Aves; order Passeriformes; family Pycnonotidae; genus Pycnonotus; species Pycnonotus jocosus. Next base: position 5,094 of record VWYP01027535.1, on the reverse strand, counting down.
CAAACACTGCACACAGCAGCCAGGAGCACACCCTTGATGGGGAATTAATCCATGCTCTGACACTCTCCTTGGCTTCATCCTTCCCTCCTCACTCCTCATTGCACTGACAGTTGTTACCAGTCTCTGCCTTGCAGCTACAGGCAAAAGTGTAACCAAACTTCCAAGCCCCAGGGAGGGAACTGGAAATGGTCCCAGCATCAGATGCCAGCCCAAAATGCAGCTCTGGTATTCCCCATCCTTATTGTCACTGCAATATTGTGCCCATGTTTATTTGTCGTGCTCTAACAAGCTGTATGTGAACAGCCAGCTCCTTTGTTCTCAGAGGATAGATTAGAGCAGCCAGTCTCCTCCTGGAATAAGTGGAAGTTGAATTATTTATTTCCTTTCCTTCATAAGAAGCTTATAGCATGCTGGATGAAAAGTCAGAAATAATTAAGAAAAATGCTCTGCTCTCAAACAGAAGAAACACTCAGGGAACAGCTGAAATGCTGGTCACAGCTGGTCCCAGTGTGGGCTTGGGGTGGGAAGAGAATCTCGCCTTGGTGTCACAGGAATCAGCCTGGAAGGATGTAGCAATTCTGTGGATGCCTGACATTTTACCTGGACAAATTTCTCCTGTTCACTTTCAGCAGTAAATTTCTGGGTGAGGCTTTTTCCCAGGTGGTGTGAAAATGTTTCACTAGACAGGGAACTGCTGTCATCCTGGGAGATTCAGAGCAGGGGATACTGAGGCACAGAGAAGGGGTGACATATGGGAGCTTGGAACATGTTACCCCTTTAATTATGCTGTCAGGTGTGGCTCTTTGTTTTTAATATGGATTTAATAATATTGCTATTATTTTCCACACAGACAGAAAGTTTGGAAATACTCCTTCTCTTTATAGATGCAACTTTTTAAAAACACCAATGCCTCCCTCAGAGGAAAAAAATCTGCCTTTATGAATTTCTATTCATTGGTCCCACACCTCAAGCTGAAATTCTGAGTAAAGGACAACATTTCCTGACAATGGAAGTTAGACCTGGTTAATAAGGAGTAAACTAACATCCCTTTAAAAAACCAAGCAACTGTTGCTTTACAGATACTGAGTTGATTTTATATTGCCTGAATACCAGTTAGATGTGTCAGCTTGTGAGTATTACAAATACTGATAAATCCTTTAGTTGGGATGCTGATAATATGTGGAATAGGATTTTCCGACAGAGATTTAATAAATTTCAAGGACTAAATAATCAGTAACACCTATTGCTGGAATTCCATGTGGGAATAAATAGCCCAATATACCCACTTCAATTTAAGAAAGAAATACATTAGTATGAAGTTGTTTTGAATGAAAAAGTAATCTCCTTTCCTTCAACACAAACTGAGTCTGGCCCACCTAATCATACTTTTTACTTCACACAGATCCATTATTGCTCATAAAAATAGTTTCTTTAGGTTTAAAGCCAATTGCTGCTCATGTTTAAGTGAAACAGCTCTTTCACCTGAGGCATGGCAGAAAATATTCCTCTCAACCTATTATCAAGCCCTTAGAGTTCAATTAGTGGCTGTGAGTGCTTGGAAATCAGCAGGAAAAGGTAAATATGTGATGATGACTGCCTTGGCTCACCTGCCCCAGGAGTGGCTGGAGTAGAAAGCCAGAGCTGCTGCAGTGGAGGGAGAAGAGCAGGGCTGGGTTTAAGACCTTCCCCACAGCCCTGTGGATGTCACACCACAGGGACTTGTAACCAGTGAATTACCCAAAGGTGTTATTCAATGCCACAGGCAGAGTCCTACAGAATCCTCAACAGGCAATCAGATTAAGCACCTACCCTTGGACTTGGATATTTTGAGGTTAAAATTCTACAAAAAATACTTGAAATACATGTATTTTTCTAGAGCTAAGCAGAATCCAGCTGTTCAAAGAAGCAGGGATTTTCCAAGCTCCCCAGGGTAGCTGGGTACCCAGTTTCTACTGAAGCTCACCACATGCTAGCCCTAATTTTCTTGGAATCCTTTGAAAATCCTGGAGCTGGTAAAAACTGATTTACAAAGGTTTTTTAGATTCTTAGAAAATAATAAATCATAGTCTGGATACTTCAAATGGGATCCACTTACAGCTGGGACAGATTATACTGGTTTTTTTCTCTTTCAGGTAAATCCTGTATATATTTTAGGCTCCATAATTTATCATTTGCGAACTCTATAAATTACCATTCTAAAATTCACTGAGTGCTTCCCAGGCAGTGAAGTATTCCTTGACCACCTTCCTGGGTATCCTTTTGCTGGTGGGTTTCACAAGTTCTTTTAAAGTAGGTCAGTGAAATGTCCTCTCTGCTGCGGAATTTTTTTTCCTTTGACTCAGCCTCTCTAGAACAACCTCAAACTGCATTGTGAAATCCATCCAGGACATAATGTATAGCAGTATATGGGATACAAGATTCATTGACTTAGCTGGGTTTAAAAAACTAATCCTTGTTCCCTAAATCTTTGATGAAACATTATTTTAGCTTGAAATGTTGTGTTGTGTGGCATGTAGTAATTCTTCCTGGGGTATAAAATTTTATTTCTGCTTCAAGCCTGTTTTGGAAACCTTGGCACTTTCAGCTTACTGCAGTCAACTGCCACAGTATGAAAAGTCCTTTGTGATATTGGAAAAGCAAGGTGCCCCAGTGCTGTGTGATGTGAAAACTCAATTAATTACAGGAAGGAACAATATATGATAATTTCAGAATTAAAACATTATCAGTGCTGGAAGCACAGAGGTAAATCCTCTGCTGAATCCAATATTCAGAGCAGAGGAATGACTGACAGATTCAGAGGATTGCTCTAATCCCAGGTTGCTGGGAAATCAGGCCACTGCATAGGTTAAAGGACCCACTGAGTACTGGTGTGACCTCCAGGAGATGGATGCATCAAGCTGCAGGGACACAGTGTGCTCTAAAAACACTGTGAAACACTGTCCCACCCAGTGGAGACCCTCCCACCCAGGAATGTGGGCAGTTCAACAGCAGGAGAGAGCCTAGATGTCATCAAGAACCCATCCTTATTTTATCTGAACTGGCTCCTAACTGCTGGATCCCCTAATCTGCTTACAGCAGATCATATTTCCCTCGCTTTGAAAGTTACATTAAAAAAAATGTAAGAAGTCTACAAGCTGAATATTTTGGGAACCTTTTAAAGGTAATTCTGTTCTAAATGCAAGATTGGAGATTTGGAGACTTCTCCTTTCTTGTTTTTGTTTCCCACTTAATTGTTTGGCATCACCTATTTTTAATTTGCAAGCAGATGTCCTAAGCTCCAGTATTTGTATTATCCTTATTACCTTTGCACATTTCTGTTTAATTATTTTTAAACATCCTGACCCATTATAGATTAAAAGTCATGAATGAGGTTAATGTATAATTAATGAGAAAGGATGTTCATGGTGACAGCTCAGAATAATGATGAATGAGCTGAACAAGAGATCTGTCGAGCTGTCCAAGGTCAAATGGCACATGGCAGTGTTATGTTGCCTGACACAGCTTTATTTCTTTCTGATTTCCTATTTTAAACAGATTTTTTATTCTTGCAGAGCTGTTAAGCCATTTAAAGGGATGCCAAGATGTCCTCTGACCTCTAAGGAGTGCTCCTTGCTGGTAGTCCTTTATATCATCTGCCATGAAGTATGAGATCCAAAATCCACTCTTTTCCCTTGAAAATATCCATTAGACTCAGAGGAGAGTTGATCAGAGGGGAGAGGAGGGAAGAAAGCAAGAAAAAGCACCTGAAAATGGATTTAATTATTGATCCAAAGGAAAAAACCTCTTTCCCATTTCCATACAGGGAATACTCCATCTACTGAAATAGTTATTAAGTGCCAGACTGCAAACAGCATTCCTGACAGCTTCTTCTCACAATTTTTGTTAAAATTGTGGGGTTTCTGGTACCATGAGAGTCTTTCTATTTTCCCCAGAGAAATCCTGTCCAAAATCTGATGTGGAATAGTAGCTGACTGCTGAGAATGGTATAGAAATAGTATGTTCAGAATTGGAATTCATGGAGCTGAGGCATCTTGTGATCCAAGGTCCTGTCCTGTGACCCAAATCCCAAGGCTGCAGAACAAACAAAAAAAAGATTTTACAGCAGCAGAAATTAATTCTGCCCTTTCTCCTTACTTAATGGTGGGTTTCTTCACCAGTAGCTTTCCTTGGAAAATAAGGAGGATGGATAGATTGTGTGTCAGGATTGCTGGAAAACCATTTGTGCCTGCTGACTTCAGGGTTTGTTGCTCTGGACTGTGGACCCAGCCTGGTGAGTGCCTTGGAAATGGGCAATTTGTCTCCTTGCCATGTTTTCCACCCAGTCTTAATTTACAGTTGCCTGGAGGAGGAAAGAAAGGTTTTCTGTCTCTCCAATCATTTGCTATGTAAGTTGCTGCTACTTAATTTGTTTTCTTTGGTCACTGTTGTCCAAATTTGTGCTCCTCTCTCAATCATGCACTGAGTTAACTGAGTGCACTCCCCATCTTTCTGCCCTCAGCATTCCTCTCTATCAAAAGGAAATAGCACAAAAATATTGAAGATTATTTTTTTTTTCCTGGCCAGTAGAGATTCTGAAAACACTGAGACATTTCAAGCCATTCAGGAACATAAGCATGAGCTTCCCTCAGTGTTAAAAATGAAGGAGAAATCCCACAAGCTGTAGCCATGTATCAAATGTGATAATGATTGTGCTAAATTGCTTAAGGAAAATTACCACAATGTATGAATTGCACAAATTTAGAAATTGCTTTTATTTTGTCATATTCATAAGTTTAGCATTTGCATAGATTAGGATGTTTTTAGCATGTCAGGAAAATTAATCTACAATATCAGAAGTTTATGTCCAAAAAGGAGACAGAGGAGTCCTGTAATTTTATTCAAATAAAGGGAGAGGCCATGGACATTTCCCATGGGGTGTCTCAAGCTGTTGGAGGATGCAGCGTCCTTTCTATCTTAATTTCCTGGCAGCATTTCTCTCTCTCTTCTCCACTGGCTGAGGTACTGGAGCAGTACAGAAATCCCTAATTGCTTAATACAGACTCCTTTCTAATCTGCACCCCCACTTCTTTTGCTTTGTGTCTCTGTTCTTTTTCT
>VWYP01027491.1:0-12717 GCA_013400435.1 Pycnonotus jocosus | reverse complement strand
GAAGCTACAGTGTGTAGGAAACATGAGATTTTCTGAATATGCATAGATCACTGTAAATATCTATTCACAGTAAGTTTGATTTTCTGGAGGCACTTGCTGATGTTAATCATTCTTTCAATACCACACTTTGAGATATTCAATTTAAAGCATTGTTCAGACCTAAGTTAACAAACTAAAGGTGACAAAATCAGAATGATGTGTGTTATATCCAATGAGTATATCCAGTCCCATACAGGTTTTGATCCTACTTGCCATATCTTCAGGACAGGTTTATGACTTTAGCAGGTGAGACTTCCACTTCTCATATGATATTTGTTACAAAGCTTCAAATTAGTTTCCAAAACAACTCGACAGGATCAGAGTAGTTAAAGAACCCACTTTATTTTCATTCTGTAGCAGCATTCTTGACATCATGCACAATGCTCTCCAGACATTTCTTCTGAGTGCATGGCTGCTAACCAGCAGGGACAAGCACAAAGTCACATCAGCACAGATGAAGAGTAAAGCAAGCCACTCAGGTTAAATGGATGGAAAGAACTTTTCAACACTTTATTCACTTAACACTAGGGGCAACATTCACCCTGCATTCAGATTTGAGTATTATGCAGTACGGTTTCACACACATTAAAGCTAGACTGTGTGCAAGCTCTGCTTTACCAAATAATAAATATGTCAAAGCATCAGCTGAAAGATGTGTGCATTCACATAGATAACAACAGACCACGGCTTCAGAAAATTTTGTTGTTATTGTTGTCCCTGTAGACTGGGAGTGGCACTGCCTATTCTTTGTGACACGCCACTTGAGTAGTTATGGTTCTAAAAAACCAGACCATTAAAGAGAGAACTGCTGCTGCTGTAATAATATTAACCACATGTGCAGAATAGTTATGCAGAAAGCAGCATAAGCTTACTGTAGTGTTATCATCCTAATAGTAGTGTTTTCTTATTAGAACATGATTTCATAACATTAATGAAGTTTGTATTCATTTTGCTCACAGAAGTATCTAGTACAATAGTTAAGACAGAGTCACTTACCCATGCAATTATTTCTGGGTAAGAATTTTGTAACGTATTTGTGATTAATTTCCTATTATATTACTACCTTGCATAATTCACAGCATAGTTATTATTTATTCAGTATCATCTGAAATGAAATTATCATCATGAAAGGCAAAACAAGTAGAAAAACACATTTCTGTAAAGCTATATAGGCTATCAAAACAAGTATTCTTAATTATTGCAAAACTAAATTTTAACTGTATTCAAACATCCAAACTGCTTACAATTTCCTTCTCACTAAAGAAGGATTTGAAATGTTAGTATTGGCTTAAACCTTGTACTGGGAGTATTTTTATTTTATTTTATTTAGTTTAATATACTTGTGGGTTTTATTCAAAGCATTATCATGAATGTGATAGATGCTTCACACTGCACATGCCTTCAATCAGCACAGTTGTCTTAATGTCAGCTCTGCGGACACTGGAAATAAGTGTTATTTCTCTGATGGAATGCATCTAGCTGGATTGGGGAGCATTTCAGGGGATTACCAAAGGATATAAAGATGAATGCTACAGCAAACCAAGTTACAAGGTATTACTCAATTTGATTGTCCCCAAAAACATGCAGAAAACTGTCTGAGAATTTTGAGCATGTAATTACTATTACACTTGCACCGTAGAAAAAGAGATAATTTGCAATAAGCTCCGATGGTTTGTAATGGGCAGCAGAAGGACACCCACATGCCATGTATTTGCAATAGTCATAGACATCACAGCTATGAAGAGCAATGAGCACATTAGCAATGTCTGCAGGACAGTCTGCTATTACATTTCAAATCTGTCTCTATCACAGAAAGCTTTTCCACTGGTTTAACATTTTTCTCCCTCACCAGTTTTCTAAAAGCTAATGTGAGAGACAAGTACAGGAAAAAGTTCTAGGAAATTCTGTATCTTGTCGTGGACAGGCTTATCACATCCTGTAATAAGAAAGTGCAATGCCTCCATGTCAGTCTGAGTTTTTTCTCCTCTATCAAACAAAACTGCATTCTTGGTTCCTTGGAGAGTGTTTCTTTTTGCTATTATGCTTCCAGATCAACACATCATTGTAGGTCAGGTTTTCTGTCAGCTGGAAACACAATACACAGATACCCTGAGGACTTGCTCTCTTATGCAATGGGCTTAAATGATCCAATGTCTTTGCAATAACCATGGTATAAGTGTCCTGGTTTGTCTGCCAAGAGAGTGTCCTAAGGGTGAATTTAAAGCTAAAACTTCATGCTTGCATTGAAAGTATTTTTAAAAACAAATGCAGAGACTGTTAGTATGCATTTCTGCTCAAGATTAGAGGTATTTTTGTAAGATTATTTAGTGGTTTATTTTTACTGGTATATGCATAATTATAAAAGAAAATTTCTTTTCAGAATATGCATGTTTAGATAGACATGTAATCAAAAAGACAATTATACATTTGTAATAGAAATTACAGTCAAGTGGTTGCGTTGGAAAATGAGTATGATTATTAAAATATTGAGACAAAGCTGCTACATCCATGGAGGTAAAATGCATTAACCAAAACGTAGTGATTATTTACTTTCCTTGAGCCAAGATATTTTCCTACCTGAATACTGTCACTGAGGGCGGTCTGCAATCATTTTGTAACACTGTAGCAGTGATAACGATTATAACCAACAACAAACACAACTTGTTTGCAACAGAGTGAAGCACAAACACACAAATAATACATGACTGGGAAAAAGCATGTGGAAACTTTTGGGACACCAGTGCAAGTGGGCTTAAGGAAAAAGCGAAAACAGTAAAAGAAAAATAAACCCCAAGAATTTAGAAGAGACAGAAGAGAGGTTATTTCAGGGCCACATTTACTTGTCTCTTATAATGAAAAGGTACATTTATTCTGGATATGTTGTAAAAAAATTATAAGGATAACCCTCCAGAGTGAGCAAAAAGGATGCCTTGTTAAATCAAAACAAATATTCTCACTGAAATAGGATGAATTATGTTGGGAGCAAATGTGAGCACCATTTTTCGAGCAAGCTAGAAATATCCAGCTCTCCATGGGGATGAGCTCTCAGACTTCATAACTCTGATCTCAGACTGCAAAGATCAAACACTGTCAGCATCAGTCACAGGGTATCAGTCAATGTGGTATTGCACACCCATAGCTAATCTAGAGTGCTAGGGATTAATTGTTTGAGTATCAAGTGATAACGAGTAAGTCAATACAGAACATTGGCAATTTATATTTGTAATGATTTATTGTCAATCAGCAAAGTGGTTCTTAAAGCTTGAAAATGATCCAATTTAACAATCCTTTGTGCTCTCCCATGATGATATCTAGTTTCTTAATTGATATTGATATATACAAACCAAATATTTAGATTTTTGTTTCCCAGTTACAATACATTTGATCATAAGTGTAAAAGGATTTCATTATTCAGAGATTATAGGCAGAAGAGGAAAAGGAGACACATCATTTTACTCCACAGATATTAAGAAAGAAGATTTGTAAATGCTAGCCAGTCACAGAGTAGATTCCTTTTAAAATACATGGATATTAGTGAATGGGGACAGCAAAGGTCAGGGTATGTGTATGTTCCATTGTCATGTTCAAATTAGATATTTACTGTAAAAAACTAAATAGCTAATGAATATGATGGAAGTTTCACAGCTAGGTGTCTGTAGCCACCAACATGATAAAACCCAACCTCTAGGTCAGTTAAACCCATTGCTGCTAGAAAAGAAACATGTCAAAAACAGGACTATGATATACAGGTAGAATAATGAAGCTAAAGAGAGCCTAGTCTAGATTCTCTTCTAAACACTCAGGAGTCACTGAATGAGAATGTAGATTCTGGAGGAGGGCTGCGTGATGATGAATGGCCACATCTACTGAAAATGGCTACCCATAGGAAGGAAGTCCGGAAGGAAGTTCGGAAGGAAGTTCGGAAGGAAGTTCGGAAGGAAGTTGTTAGGAAGTTGTTAGGAAGTTGTTAGGAAGTTAGGAAGTTGTTAAGAAGTTAGGAAGGAAGGAAGGAAGGAGAGTAACAGGCTGAAATTAACAGAAAACAATTTCTGAATTTCAGAAAAGATAGACTTAATGAGCCTAGAAAAGGGTTAGATGAGCCTTGTGGGAAAGATTAGGAAGCAATGACAGATGAGAGAGAAACATCTAATTTTAAATTATACCTGTCTTCACAAATTTTTCTGAGCAGCAGAATTGCAAGCTACTAAAAATATTTCCATAAAGATGAAAATTTGCAATACATTGTTCACTTTTATCTTTAGTAAAAAAGTAAACTTCTCTAACTGCATTGATTTTTTTTTTTGTAATAGAAAAATTGATAAGACCTTTTAAAGCAGTGAGAAAACTTAGTTATTGGTTGGATAATCCAGAGTTGATAAAACCCATCTTTTTGTGCCTGAGATACTCAATGAAATAAAATCAGCAATATTACAATTTTTTTATGAAAAGCCACAGAGGCAGATGACAGGACATGGATCTGTTTTTAAAAAATAAGACTTTAAAAGCCAGAACACTTTAGAACTTCAATTAATTTTTATTTCTCCTGTGCTATAAGAACAATTAACCTAAATAGCTGTAAAGATATGGCAGAAAACAAGTGACACTAGTTACATAAAATGAATTGCTATTTAACAAGAAGTGCAAGCACCTACATGTAGGCAAGAATACTTAAGTTTATGAACATGGTTTAAGAAAACAGAGGTAAGCAGTATTCTCACAGAAAAGGCTCAACGATTGTCTAACATAACTTTTACAGAGGAAAATTGGTGATTTTTAAATAGGATATTTTTAAGACACACTGCTCTTATGTAGGCAAAATCTCACTAGCAGGTTTGTGCTCAGTTTGAGTCTCTGATCTTCAATGAAGTTTAGATGAAACAATTAAAATGCCTAGAGCTCTGGCAATGTCACTGATGAGGAGTGGATAAAAGAACCGAAGTTATTCAGAGGTGAGAAGGATGAGGATTCTATAGTAGTCTTCAAACAGAGAAAAAATATGCTGCAAAAGTAAAGGAAATGAGATAACTTTTTTTTTCTTTTTTTTTTTTTTTCCCCAAAGTAGATACTGCGATAATATTGAGTGTGAATTCTGGAAAGAGAGATTAGGAGCACAAATAAAGTACCATGATCCTCTGCTGGGATATAAGGTTGGACTATATGACCTTGAAAGGTCCATCCAGCTTTATTTCTTTTGCTTTTCTTTAAAAAAACAAAAACAAAAACAAAAATCCCCCCACCCAAACAAACAAAAAACCCAAACCAAAATCCATTAATCATCACATTACTTAAAGTTGGGAAATTGTTGGAATTGAAATTTAAGTGATTAGTCCTAGGATGTGGGTGAATATCCAAAAGGAAGTATTAACTGTGAAATGAGAAAATATGAGTGCTCAGGACTGTAAAACAAATATGTTTGCATATGCTTGTTTGTTCCTATAAAATTAGTTACTTCTGTACATGTCTCTAAGATGTGAAATTTGGTGTTAACCACTTGATACTGTGTATCAGAAACTGGTGGCAGATGATTTATTCATATCTAGGAAAAAGTGTCACAAATCTGATCAGCAGCCCAGATTTTCAAAGAAAACTGCCAAAGATGAAAAGATACACCATGGTAAGCCTTGCGTGTATATGTTTAAATATTCAGAGGCACAAACTAGTTCACTGTCGAGATATTAATGCATGTTGACAAGAATGAGTTGCGGGTGGGTCTCAAACTGAAACACAAGCAATATTGCAGGTCAGAATGGAGGTCAAAATTACTGTTTTCCAAATGTCTTTTCCTTGTAAAATCATCCTTCAAATAATTATTTATCATTTTTCCTCCTTGCGTGATTTCTTTGGGAAAATATTGATTTACACCCAAAATACAGTGTTATGGTATTACACATTAATTCCCTTTTTTTTTTTTTTAAGTAACATGTATTTTATATGCTGCAGGAGAAAAGGGCAACTGGACAGACAATCAACGTGATCAAGCAGAAGCCAAGTTTACTGTTTACATTAAGCTAGCTACAGTTACAGATTCTCAGACTGCTGTTGCTGTTCATGTGTTCATGCATTTCTGGATTGGTTGCGCCGCTTTGTTCACGAGGCCGGCACACGTCCCTTAGGGAATTTGACTGGTTACAGTTCAGAGTCTTCATGGCCTCCTTTATCTTATTCTTGTTGTCTTGCTATTATTGTTTCTCAGGCTCTTCTTCTTATTTTTAGCCCTGTTTTTCTCAGTAACCTTGACGAATTCCTGAGGGTTCTCATGACAATAACTGCAGGTGGTTTGTTAAGATTATTTATAAACACTTTGGCTGGCACATAGAATGGCACAGGTTATGCAGATACTTTGCTACAATGTTCTTTATTAATTGTTTGCAAAAATGATTGATCCTAAGGAAAATACCTAATTCAGAGCTAGAAGTACATGGAAGATATTACATGTCATTCCTTACTGTACAAATTCCTGGGACAGTCTCACAGTCCCTGAAAGAAATACGTGTGAGGTGATGAAAAACGTCAACCACCCAGGATGATAAAAATAAATTTTATTGTTTTCTTAGAATTATATTCATTGTTGGTTTATTTGTGATATGAACACTATTCATCTTTCTCTAGAAATCATACTTGACATCCATAATAATAATTTCAGATATATTTTCAAACTGAAGTGAAATTGAGCAGCTGTTGTCTTACACAATAGCAACCTTCAAAATCTGAGGAGACTGTATATGCATGTAAAAGAAAATCAATTACTTTTCGCTAGAATATCTATGATCAACTGGTTGACATGTCCTGCAATGAATGTGCCTCTTTGAATTTGTGATCCAAACTAATAAGCTCTATTCATGTAAATTAAGATCTCTGGAATAAGTATTTTAGATTCTATATTCTCAGACATTTATGTTTTTTTTTTTCCACTTAGCATGGGCTGCAAATACAAAGGTAAGCATGTGAGTTTAAAACATTTAAATATACTAGAAAAGCAAGGGAAAAAAAAAAACAAAACAGTCCAAAACATAGAGCCTGGAAAGAGTGTTCAAAGAATTGTTTAAATAATAAAGGACATTGCCAAAATATCTTTGCAAAATGATTAATGACTCCTAAGAGAGAGATTAGGAAAAAAATGAAAAAGATAAGACTGCATTTAGATGTAATCACATCCAAATATTAGGGCAGAATAGTCAATAATAGAAGTCCAAGGTTAATAAAATCTCTTGATGTAGAGCAGTTCCTGACCTTCTAACTAGATTCAAGCAGTAATGCTCAAGGATTAAGAATAAATCACCTCACACAAGTATTCAGTTTAAAATTGAAAGAACCCATAAACTCCAAACAAAAGATCCAGTCATCCATGGCGTTACAAATACATTACTGGAGAGAAAAAAAAATTCTTTCCATTTTTTAATAAAAACGTTTAAAATAGAGGTGATCCAGTGAAAATGATCCACTGTATCATATAGACCATGGGAAGCGCATTAAAGTTGAATATAGATGAGAAAACTGTGAAGGATGAAATTAAACTGGAAATCTCTGGGTTTTGGTTTTTCATCATTTTAGTTAAATCAATAAGAACTAGTCCTCTTCAATGGTAAAACTGAAGAAAACTTCATTGTGAAGGAAAACTCACGAAAATAAATTTAATCGGATGGTATTCTAGAGGCTAATGGCCATGTGAAATGCTGCCACCATAGGGGTGCTGACTCATTCAAGTAAAAAAATGAGCATAGACATACCTGAAAAGTACATTAAAAATCATATTTTTATGTGTTCTTTTCCTTAATCAAAATATGTGGTGAGCTTAATTGAGGTCAGTGATTATATTTTCAAAACTTTGTAATTAACTTGCATGATTTAGATATTTTGCAAATAAATAAAATGCAGAAAAATTGTTTTTAAAAAATCCTGAAAAGGACTGGAAAGGAAAAAGGAATAAAATCATTAGAGACTGTATAGAATTATGTGTAATTACACAGTTCATTATCATGTCAGTCTCAAGACATAGCTAAGGATAGGAAAAGCATCCTATTTCCTCCTACTCTGTTCCACATTTGGTTGTGCAATTTTCAACTATCCCTGGTAAATTGCAACATGTTTCTGTACTGGTAGAAACCATTGCTTTGTTTATTCCAGAACCTCTTTAACAGTTAATTCTGAGTGACAAACATCTCTGTTGGGTATTTTTTCTTCACTGGAATGTGAATATGCAGTAAGAAAATTTTAAAACAGGCTACTCATAGGTTCTCTGGTATGTATTTCCTGTATTGGTGGAACCAGAGAGATTTAAAATACAATTTAGCTGTTAAATGTGTGCTATTTTCTGTGCTTTTGGAAATAGTTATATAATTTGTAAAGAGTAACCCTCAGATTTGTTTTTTATTTCCTTATGTACATAATAATGTTAACAAAAGAGAAAAAAAACAGGAAAAATTTTCTAAGAGATTAAACTGAAATAAGAGAAAAAATAATGTCTGAAATTATGTTCAAATCATTTAGGAGTATGTGCTATACTGTCAATAATCACAGTTTTTATTGCATGTATTTAGATACCTTAGATCCTTTAGGCCCCACTGATGAATATTGTCCAAACACATTTTGAAATCTTGAAAGATAACTGATAAGATGTAGTAGACAGATAAGACATAAGCATAAAATGTAGAAAATTAGAGGAACAAGAGTAATAGTGTCAAATCAATTTTCAGTAATTTCATGTTTGTACAATGGATTTTATATTCGCCTAATACGATTTCCCTTTGGATTTCCCCTCTGAAGGCCTTCTGTTACAGTAATTTTATCTACTGTCTTACAGCTATGTACAGAATATCAATATTTTATGCAAGATAAACACAGTGTCATAATAAATGATACAATGAATGGTTGTCTGCCTCTAAGTAAGATAGCACAAACTCAGCCTTCTTCCCTGTGAGGATTCCCCTAGATGAAATATTTAGAGTTCACTTGCCCAGAATACGAAATACTTTGCTGGACCACAACAGTAGTACTAGTTGTATCTCAGTATCATTTATGACCAATTTTGTTTCCTTTACCTCATTTTATTCAAAAGTGTCAACCCAGAAACTGACTGTCCTGAACAGGAAAAATGGTCAATGTCCTTATTTTCATCCTATAAAGGCCTGTGAAACTTCTGCAAGGTATCTCTTATGAAAAAAAACAAAGATAAAACTCATTATTTCTCCAGGAAGCAGCATCATAGAGATTTTTCCAATCTGTGCTGCTATAGTGCTCATTATTTGAATTGGCATCAAGAACTAGAAAACTGAAAATGATACTCACAATTTTTTACTTCTTTTGGAAAAAACTTTTTGCACAATGTCAGCTGCCAGTACTGGAAACTCCCCCTCCCTGCCCACTTTCCTTTTTTTAGCTTTGTCAAGAGGCACTTGCCTTTTTAAAATAACACAATGTAGAAGATCGTTATAAAATGAAGCATTCAAGTTTTGATGATCTGTTTCCTCTTAATTGACAACTGTGGAAAGATGTAGTACTGCAGCTGTCGTATTCCTACTTGGCAGTTACCTTCCAGAAAAAGAAATAATTCCATGATTTCCTCCACGCTAGCTAAGTAATTTTCAGGGAACACAAATGGGGAAAAGAATACAGTCATAGCTTCTTTCAGTTTTATGTAAATAACTTTTGATCAAGGAAAAAGATAGATGAAAAATTATTCATGAAGTTGAATTTCAATGGATGTTTCTTCGATACTGCAGATGAGGCAGTTCTGCTGGAAAGTTCTATTTCTTATTGTGAGCAGCAAGAAGTAATTGATTATTATTTTAATTAAATAATGTCAATCCATGTATTAGAAAAATTAAAAGCTGAATGATTCCTGAAAACTATAGAAGATTCATGTTTGTGTGGACCAGCATAGTTTAATGGGTATATATAACTCTCCTGCATTTAATTCTAATTAAAAGAAGTAACACCCACATCCTCACTTTACAAATCAAATAGCAATTTATGATTCTGTTGCTGTTCAGTGAAGATAACTGAAATGTGAATGCAGCCTTTGATTGATGAAGGGATCCCCAAGGAACTGGTCAGAGAAGAATTTATCAGGTACTGTTTGAATGAAGGTTCGTATTTTGAGTTCATAAAAGAAAGTGAGGGGCTCCCCAAGTGTAAAATCATCCAGGTCACATCACCTGTTATGCCTTTTTTGCCTTCTCAAGCTATGTGATGGCTTATTGTTTATGTTATTTCTAAAAAGACTAACCTTAAAACAGAGCTTTCCAGATGTGAACTAAGTATAGAGAGGTTTAATTATGACTGCAGATATCTGTAGGAAGTCTGACTAAAAGGAATTTCAACCTTATTCTACACCCTACTAATTTCATTGAAAAGTTTACAGGCCACAAAAGACATGTCTATGAAACCATAAACTTCAATTGATCATTATTTGAACAGATAAACTAGGAAAGAGAAAAAAAATCACAACTCTTAAGAAAATCAAAACAGAGAAACATCACAGCTATGAACATGAATAAAGACTGCTAAATGGAAGAAAAAATTAAAGCAAAACTGAAAATATGTCTATAAGGGGAGTAGGACATCTTTATGAAAGGTTTCTGCATAAGCAACATAGTAACTACATACAAAACATAGAAACTACACATTTTCTGACAGAAATATGTCTACATTTGTTCTAATATTACTATTTGAATCTATTACATATATTACTGGAAAGCTTATCATGGAACAGAGAATGTGAAATCCTTTACACTTATTTCTAGCCCATGGAGCTCGATTAAAAATAAACCCTGGGTGGTAGGCAGAAGTCTCAAAATAATAGGAGAGTTAAATTTCCTAATGTCATTACACCATAGAATGGGTGAGAAAAATTATCAGCCAGGGTGAAAAATAGCACAGAATCACCTTCATTCAATAAAAGGTGTCTCTGCTGGGAAATGAAGAAAATGCTAGGTGGGGAAGACTCATGGATAGTAGCTTCTTACCTTCCCTTTTGGACGAAGCCTGTACTTTACATATCATGTACATTTGTCTGTACATAGAAATTTAAACAAAGGCAATGCAGTGTGCCAAATTTTATTTTCAGTTAAATAAGTTGGATAAATAATGCAGTAATGTTAATATAAACAAGAAAAAATCTATTTGATTTTTAGATATATCTAATGACCAAGATTTTTCACGTTTTCATGAGCTGCACAATTATAAGTACGCTATCAGTTCAGGGGGAATAAAGATAAAATTTAGGTTCCCACTGGCATCTTTTCAGTCCTTGAGACACATTCAACCATATTTAACTAATGGTTTAAAGTGGAAAAGATAATTAAATGCTTACAAGTTAGCAGAAGGTTAGCAGATATTGAGAGTGAGTCAGATGAGTGGACTGAGAAAGAGGACATATAATTAATTAATAATAAAATCTGAATGAGCTGGCCAGCCTGTGAGGGCCCAAATAGCAAGTGCTCTTGCTTACTTCATGAGATCATCAAAGAGAACTTCAAATCAGCTGGGGTTAATTTGGTGGGAAATTAGTGAGAATAGACATGAACTCAAAGGTAAACTGAATTAAATAATTTCAACAGGTTGCAAAATGATGCACTCTTCTGTGAAAGAACAAAACTTGCTTCCTGAGAACAAATTTCTTTTACACTACCTGGAAGTAGGGTAGGGGACCTAGACCTCTCTGTCTCTTTGGAGACATTACAGTTCCTAATGTTCCTACAGTCAGCAGCTCGAGAGAGGAGGAGCCCAGAGCCTCCTGTGCCATGTTCCAGGGTATTTGCCATGTGTTGTCTCTTCCCTTCTCCATAGGGGTAGATTCAGTCATCCTGTGAGCCAGAAAACTGTGGGGATTTTCGATCCCTTTTGCACAGCAAAGAAATGNACTGTGGGGATTTTCGATCCCTTTTGCACAGCAAAGAAATGTGAAAATATATTAAAAAAAAAAAAAAAAAAAAGGGAAAAGTACCATAACTACTAATCAAAGCAGTTTTCTGAACATACCCTGTTGTTCCCTTAATTTGGAATTGACTCAGAGCCCATTGAAAACAGGTAGGAAAGCTTCTCTGAACTTGATTACAGTTGGGAGCAGCCCAGTAACTTCTTCATGTTTGATAATACATCTCTGGTTCTTGGATCATTGCAGAAGAACATCTTCCCCTTTTCCCTCATAAAACCAAGCATGTCCATGGAATATTTTACAACTAATCAGTGCATATTTCATCTCAGAGTATTCTAGTCATTTTGTACAATTAGAATAAATGGCTGTGATTTGATAAAAGCCTTTATTTATAAATTGAAAGTCTGTGTGCTTAGTATAAACTATATATGAATATGTTTTTTCATGAATTGTTGTACCTTAAGAGATTCACCTATGGCATATGGGTAAAAAGGGAAGAAATCAAATTCCACGACTGACTACAGCTTTATCTCTTATTTATGCTCATTCTGAGACCACTGTCTTAAATCCTATAACAAATGCACCTTACTTCTTATACACCAATGTTATTCTCCCAGTGTGCTGGCTGTACATTTGGTAATGCTGTCTTTTACAGAAGACATATTCTTTTTCATATTCATCTCACAAAAAAACCCTCCACATTTTCAATTTTTAATTGAGGTTTTGTTGGTGGGGGGAGTCCTTTTTTTCTACAATTTTTTTCTGAAAGACTTTAATGCATTGTGCCGAATCATTGTAGAACA
>VWYP01027486.1:15619-35598 GCA_013400435.1 Pycnonotus jocosus | reverse complement strand
TTGGAAAAGGCAGGAAATCAAAGAGACGGGCTCTGCTTATGGTCAGGCAGGAGTCAGAGAGAAAAGTGGGAACCTTGGGCTGGGATAAGGCCTTGCAGTGGCTTGGCTTCCCAGTGGCTCTCTCCTTTTTCTGCCAACTACCTGGAAGAGGAAAAATGACAGAAATAAAGTTTCAAACCTGGGCAGGACGTCCTTGGTTCAGGCAGACTGAAGTGCAGCTCCCAGGGAGCGAGTCCAGGCTGTGCCTTGGGGAGCTCCGGGAATCTGGGATTGCCCGTGGCATTCCAGGGCTGGAAAAGCACACCCAGCTGCTGGGTTCAGTGCTGGGACACAGCGAGGCCTCTGCTCAGGGGCAGCTCTGAGAGCTGGGACTGCAGGAGAACACCCCAAACCCAGGTTAAACATCCAGCATTACACCGAGGGTCCGTGGCTCTGTGACACCGAGCCATGGGATGGCAGCCAGGCAGGGCCAGGCGCTCCAGTGTCCCCTCGGTCACAAGTCCCTTTTCCTTTGGTACCCATAGGCACAGCGAGGTGGAAGCCCAGAGCAGGGGCTGCGTGCCTACAGCTCATCAGCCGGGCTGTGGGTGAGCGGAGCCTGCTCCTGGACCCCCTCCAGGGCCTCCCCTGTGTCCCGAAGGCTGGCAGCTCCCTCACGCTCATCCTTCTGGCCCTTTTTCTTCTTCTTCCCGCTCTTTTTTTTGCTCTGCTTCTCCCCCACGCTTGCCAAATCACCCTTCTTGCCAGTCCACTTCTCTGCCAGGCAGCCTAGGGAAGAGAGAAGAGAGAGGCAGAGGGGGCTTTGATGGAGAGACAGGGCCCCCCATGCTTTACCAAGGCTTCCCTGCCCTCCTGAGCATTCCTGCATCATTTTAGCCCCTGGCAGCAGCCAGGACTTACTTGTGTCCTTTCCTTTTAGCACGTGGTTGGCACAGAGAAACTGGGAGAGATCCTCCGTCTGGTGGTGCCTGTACCAATCTTCGATCACATCTTCATACTCCTCTACCAGCACATCACACTAGGGCAGAGAGGAGAGCCCAGCTCCAGACACGTGCTGGTGTGTGTGGCAGGACCAGGATCAGGCTCCTGCCAACATCCTGCTCCCAGCAGTGCATCCCTGGATGCTCTCCCCCCTCCACTCCAGCCTGCAAGGTCAGAGCAGCCACTGAGGGCCAATCCCAGGGGTGGGGTACCTGCTTTTTGAGGTCAGCCACCTCAGCAGAGGTCTCGTTCCACAGCTCGTAGGGGATGTCCATCACCACCTTGACACCTTTGTGCACCAGATTGTGCAGGGTCTCAAACGTTTCTGACATGCCCTGTGAGGGAGGGAGCAGCGCTGCCTGCTGAGGGCTGATCCTCCTGCAGGGCTCCCACTCCATCCTCGCAGTGCCAGCCACACAACCCTGCCCAGGAATGTGCAAGCCAGATCCCTGGGGCGTCAGCGTCACCAGGGGGAGTTCAAGTGGCAGCGACTCCCCCTCTGCAAACCTGGACCCAAACCCAGGAGTTTGGCAGCCCCTGGTGCCCTCCATGCCAATGGGAGCCTGCCCCCCGCCACCAAAGACAGCACCCCACATCTGACTTGGGGGGCAGCGTGACCTCGCATGCCAGGCACTAGCAGGGGATCCAGAGGATGGGAAGAATGAACCTGGATTGTCACTCTGGCAGTGACAGGGTGGGTGAGGATGGGCAGCAGGAAGCAGAGGAACAGCCCTGCCCTCACCTTTGCGAATCTGTTGCTGCCACTCCTCTCCTTGTGCAGGTTGTAATCCAGCAGCCGCTTGCAGATGTTCTCTGTCACCTCAATCAACCGGATGTCCCTGCAGGGAGACGAGGAGGGGCTCAGGCTTGGTGTGGGCCCCCAGCAAGAGCCGGGGCACAGGGAGAGCCTCCCAAAGCCCTGGAGGCAGCGACGGCAGCAGGAGACTCCCACCCCGTCCCACTTACGACTGTGTGTACTTGACAGCAGCGCCCTTCCCGTCCAGGAAGCCGTACTTGGTGTCGATCACCTCCTTGGTCCTGCCAGTCTCCTCGAAGGCGGATTTCAGCTCCACGGCTACATACTTGCACACTGTGGGAAGGAGAGAGCACAGACGCTTTAGGGGGTGTCACTGTTCTGACAGGCAGGGTGACAGAGCACCTGGGACAGCAGCAAGAACCAGCCCCTGGGAATGGGCACACCAAAGCTGCTGTGAACACAAAACACATCTTGGCCATCCAAAGAAATAACCAGGAATGGCTCAGCTGCTCCCACTGGAGAACACTTAAAGCAGGAGTACCTCAACCAATGCTTCAGTGTAAAGCAGCTGCTGTGGCACAGCTGGGAAACCTCACAGGCTCAGTTCAGCCTGCAGCATTCCCTAAAGCCTCCACCACCCCACCACAAGCTGTTCTCTTCCTTCTGGAAGAGCAAGGGGTCTTTTGGCAATGCAAGTCCCAGTGTGGCTCAGAGCTTCTCCTCAAGATGACAGCACGTCCCACCTGGTACTGGTTCTGAGCTCTCAGTGCTCTGGGGACTGAGCAGCTGGCAGGACTCAGTGGGTGACAGGACAAGGTGCTGGCTGTGAGCTCCATCAACACAGCCTGGGGCTCTGCCTGCAGCAGAGACCATATCAGCAACAGATTCAGAACACAGTGCATGGTTATTTTTATAAAACTGAAAAAAAAGGTTTATTTCTTCCATAAAAAGAGCCCAACAGAGCTATAGAAACAGCAAGACAAATATCTCAGGAGTTTACAAGTGGGAATGTGGAAGGATGGAAGCCAGGCATGGTGTGGCCATTCCCCAAAATGAGGGTCTCAGGAGGCTGGAGAAAGCTTTGTCCAGTGCTGTGGGGTCCTGTTTGTCAGGAGCCCCCTGTTCTTTGAGCTCCACTTTAGGAGAAAGGGCCAAGCTCCACCAGGAATGATCTGTCAGCAATGAGCCACTGTCTTCTCTCAGGCAATCATGTGAGTTGAAAGCTGTCCCAGGCAGGAAGAGAGTGAGGTGGCTTCTCCAGAGCTCCCACACAGGTGTTGAGAAGCCCTGAGCACACCTCCTGCACAATCCTTTCTCTGCTGCACCAGGGGCTGAGGCGACTGTGGCCCTTTCTCAGGCGAGATGATCGCTCCTTCCTCCAGCCCTTTGGAGCTCGGACCTCAAGGATGTCCCTCCAAACCACAACTGCTTTAGTGTCCCCACACATGCCAGGAGTGCTCACTGCTGAGTCCAGTTATCCAGATCCCTCCTGCAGCTTTTGCTGTGCACTGACACAGGTTCCAAGCCTGGGCAGGAAGAGGAGCAGAGTGTGGTCAGTGCTGGCTCCGATGCTTCTCTGAGGTTATGCTGCTGCCACAGGAGAACTCGGACATCAGCATCTCCAGAGCTGCTTCCCTGGCAGGGAAAGCTTTGTAAAGAACTGCCTACTTTTTATATTTTCTCTTTGCTGTCCAGCTCCACATGCGCTTGCACAGCAAAGACAGGTGAAACTGCACCAGGCAGCAAATGTCCGTCGTGACCTACCCTGGACTGCCTGCGAAGCAGAGGGATACTCAGATAGGAAGCACCACGGAGACCCAACTATGAGCAGCGCACATGAGCAGTCCCCAGCTACGAACCGACAGGCGATCAAGCGACTGCCGGAACAGCGGTGCCCGCGGGCAGCGGGCGGGCAGAGGGGCAGAGCCGCACACCAGCCACCCCCGGCCCGCGCAGACGGCGGGCGACCGCCGATCACCCCCGCCCCCGAGGCCCCGCTCACCCTCGCACTTGCTGGGCAGTCGCACCCAGTCCGAATCGTCGCCCCCCGCCAGCGCCGCCGCCATCAGCAGCATCAGCAACGCTGCCGCCGCCGCCGCCGCCATGACACCGCTTCCGGGGCGCGCTCCCGCCCCGCCCCACCCGGTTACCATGGCGACCCCACCGCGCCGGCCAATGGTGGGGGCGCGCGTAACGAACGTGACCAATCCCCGCCGGCCGCAGCCAACCAATCGCAGCGATGCGCGGCCCCCGTAGCACCGCCCCCGGGCGGGCCCGCCCAGCGCCCACGTGGGAAGGGGCGCGCACATGGCCGCGGCCGCCTCTGGGGTGCCCGCACAGCCCTCGGGGCCCTCCCTGCCTCTGGGTAATTTGGGGCCCCTTCCCATCCTCCAGGTAATCCCGGGGCCCTGCCCCCCACAGAAACGTGTCAGCCCCTCTCTCTAATCCACACAAACCAAATTTCCCATCCTGTACCTCCCCCAACCAACACTGGGTCTCCTCCCTCCTCCATTTGGGGGCCCTCTCTCCAGTCTCCAGAATATTGCCAGTGACTTCCACACCCCTACACCAAACCAGGGGGATTTACCCTTACCCTCCGCTCTGGGCGAGAAGGATGGAGGTGAGGACAGCATCAGAGAGCAAGACCTTCAGCAGCACCACACGGACAGCCATAAGCAGGGCTGCCAAGGCAGGGGCTGGTGACACTGCAATGGAAGGGTGAGGTGATGCCTGCCACAGACACTCCATTGCCCCCATGGCCTCTCCGGGCCTGCCATGGGGCTACGTTTGGGCAGACTTGGGATCCTTACACATCCCAGAGACACCTCATATCACCCTCATGCTGTCCCTGAGCGCAGGCTGGCTCTGACCCAGTTTCCCCATTTTTCCCACCGAGTTGAAGCTTCCCTCCCTCTTCCCCAGTCCCACAGCACTGTGGAGAAAACCCATCCCAACCACCACATAGCCCCAGCCAAGCCACTGCCAGGGCTTTCTCCCTGGCAACTGACATTCCCACCGGGCAGGGGCCAGAGACTCACCAGCTGTGCCACACAGCTCTGCCGCCTCCTCGTTGCCTGTGGGATGAAAGAGCAGCTGGGGGAATGCTGGCAGCCCAGCACCAGGTGCACGGCAGGGCTGGCCACAAACCCCTTCCTGTGATCAGGACAGCAACGTTTGCCCCAGGGCCTCACACCTGCTCCCTGCTGGGCCCAGAGGCCCGGCCCAGCTCCTCCCTCCTCGGGGCCCCGCAGTGCACCCGCTAGGCTGGGCAGCAGTGGCCGAGGCAGGGCAGGGGGTGGCTGCAGGGTCATACCCGTGATGCGGATGGGGCTGGAGCTGTGGGACGGGGAGCTCCTGTTGGCCCCCACGTGGCAGGCAAGTTCTCTCTCGCGCGGGGGGTCACTGGAAAGGAGGGAGACGGAGCAGACGGTGCCACCATCCTCCTGGGAGGACCCATAGGCAAAGGACTGCAGGATGCTACCATTGCCACCGGAGATCCAGACAGCGTGGCCAGAGCTGGGGGCCAGGTCGCTCACCACGCACACCACCAGCTGCCGGCGCTGCCCAGCCAGCACCATGCTCAGTGGCTGGGTCAGCGTAGGCAGTGGCACAGCTGCCCTGCCAACTGAGGGAGACGAGGTTTAGGGGCACCGCTTCCCTCACGCATTCCCTCCCAGCACGACTCGGCGGAGCTCAGCCTTTGCACCCAGGCTGGATGACAGCCGGCCTTTCCGCCTCCTGGCTCTGTCCCGGGGGTACTCACGGGGCAGCAGCGGGAGCACAGCGGCAGCCAGCAGCACCGGGAGCAGCTCCATGGCAGCTGCAGCGCACGGGGTGCCGAGGGTTCAGCCCCCACCCGCAGCTCCAGCTGCGCCGCCCACCGCCGGGGCTGCGGGGCCGGGGCTCCCTCGCCGCTGNCCCCGGGGGCGCTGCGGGAACCGCCGGGCGTGCGGCACCGCCCGCCTCGGCCCCCGGGACAGCCCCATCGCCTTCCCACCCGCCCCAGCCAGCAGGTGGAAAAGAAGCTACACCAGAACCCCGGGCCCGCACGGTCCGGCTGCGCTCAGTGGGACACCGGGGCGGGCAGAGGGGAACCGAGGATGCCTGGAACAGGGCGGGGTGGCGGCCGCTATGGACTTAGGGG
Organism: Pycnonotus jocosus; assembly: GCA_013400435.1. Classification (NCBI taxonomy): domain Eukaryota; kingdom Metazoa; phylum Chordata; class Aves; order Passeriformes; family Pycnonotidae; genus Pycnonotus; species Pycnonotus jocosus. The sequence goes on along the minus strand of VWYP01027486.1, from coordinate 29,716 downwards.
AGGACGAGCTCCAGTCCTACAATATCCATGCTGCACATGCACGAGCCCAGGCTGGAAATGCCTCTGCTTTATTCTCCTTCAGCTAAACGCACCAAAACCAACCCCAAACCGCAGCAGGTGACACTGAACATTTCCAGGACACACCTGGCAGGGCAACCTTGCTTACTTGCAGTCAAGGCTGTGGCTTCACACAGCAGAATTTTGTGCCACTTTCTTTATGACTCAAGGCACATGTAGTGAAAAAAAGAAAAACAAAACATGTACAGTAACTTTAACACAAACCCACAATTAAGGCATATGTTTTTCAAAGATTTTCTTGAAAAATAAAAAAATTTTTTTGTAATTCCAGCATTCACTTCATTCTGTTTTATGACCTCTTCATAGGTACAGTTTCAGCCTGCACTCAAAGAACCCCATCACTCTCAACCCAGGAGCTTGGGAGCAGCACTACTGCCTGATTTTCATACACATCTCAATAACTGGTGATCCTTTAGGAAGTCCAAACAAACCAACAGAGTCATCTTTTCTTGCCTTACAGTTTGGCAACCATCCCATCGCAAACACCAAATTAATCAAACATCAAATTCATCTTGAATTCTTTTGAAGAACCTGAGCAGTGACTTAATACCTGAAACTCAGGGACAAGGACAAGACTTGATACGTGCCTCCTCCCTCCAACTACCACCATGCTAAGCACCAAGCTACTCCACATTGAGCTTTGTTTTTATGTTCATGGCTGCCAGCTCAGCCACAAAGTAGCGGAAGACATGGGGCACAGGGACAACCTCGATGGCGTCCACCTCGCTGCAGATGGAGCAGGAATACCTCCTGCTGCTGGTGACAGAGTGGGACAGTTTCTCCAGCACAGGAGAGGCCATGCTGCCGCAGCTGGTGCACACGTGGGCCACGGAGCCGTCGGAGCAGTTGAACAGGCGGTCCTGCAGCAGGAAGGAGGTGCCGTGTGCCAGCAGCGCGTCCCGCTCCATCTCCCCGAAGCGGATCCCGCCCTCCACGTTCCTCCCCTTGACGGGCTGGTTGGTGACGGCGTCGCGGGGCCCCGTGGTCCTCACCTGGAACTTGTCAGACACCATGTGGCGCAGGCGCTGGTAGTACACCACCCCCACGAAGATCTCTGCCTCCAGCTCCACCCCGCTGATGCCGCTGTACATCTTCTCCGTCCCAAAGAAGTTGTAACCCGCGCTCGCTAAAGTCTCACCGAAGTATTTCAGAGCAGACTTCTTCTCGCTGAAGGTGAAGGGAGTGGCATCATAGGAGACCCCGTGCAGGGCTGCTGACTTCCCTGCCATGCTCTCAATTAACATCCCAATGGTCATGCGGGAGGGAAAGCCATGGGGGTTGAAGAGGATGTCTGGAACCATCCCGTTCTCCGTGAAGGGCATGTCCTCCACGGGCCAGAGCTGGCTCAGGATACCCTTCTGCCCGTGACGGCTGGCAAACTTGTCTCCAATAGTGGGGTTTCGGGGAACCCTCACTGTGATGCAGGCTTTCTTGAACTTCCCAGTGCCACGGTCATTGCTGCACAACCTAACATTGTCCACAATGCCCACTTCCTTACTCCTGTAAGGAGGAACAATCATAGCAAAGGTGTCAGGTTTGCTAATAATTTTTAGTTTCAAAAGGAGAACAAAGGAAAAAACCTAAACCACTTATAAAATGCCTTTGGACAGCTGAGAAGCACCACCACTCTTCAAAGTACTACTCAGTAGTGAAAAAACTCAGACTATGTAAGAATTAGGGCAAGGAAGCAATAAAAAGGCATCTTCCAAGTGCCATTCAGGTACCACTTTCAGGTGATCAGGTAATGTGCCACCTATGATTTAAAATAAGGATCATTTCAACCTGGTTCAGCTGCATCACACTTTGTACCTGATAAACTGCATCCCACTGCCATTTCCACTGTGTTAAGGCAGCAGCCCCTCTCCCTACCACCAATAAATCCACACCATACTGATGGGATCCCAAAATAAAGAACTCGATTCAGTTCTTCAATAGAAAGAGATGCTCAGAGCAGAAAGGGAGGGCAAAGCGTGACAAAAAGTGCCCTGTTTAGAGGTGTGCTCCTTCTCCAAATGAGCTGATTATGCCATTTGTCAGAGGGGTCTGCTGCAGGCTTAACTATTCCCATGTCCACATCCAACCAGCCAAGGCAAATCACCAAAGTAATACTGTCCTGGGATAAGCTGGCTCTGCAGCACACACTGGCTTCCAGAAAAGATGTGATACATGCCTGGGAGTACCCTACAGTATCCTTCATGCTCTCTGTCACACCATGGACAGTATTATGTGAGGAGAAAAGGGAACATCTGCAGGGAAAGGGCCAACTGCTCTCCCCACAGGGTGAGCAGAGCCAGGAGGGACAGGCTGTACTCACGGGTAGTACACAGTGAAGGTCTCCCCTGTGTTGAGGTTCATGAAGCTGTAGAAGGGGTCCCCAGGCTGCAGGATAGACCCAACAAAAGGCAGTCCATCAGCATCCAGCTTCTCCCCAACATTTGGATCGCCAGGCCTGATGCCAAATACTAAATTATCGCCTGCCCTGCTGGCTTTAAGGGAAAGGTCAATGCTCTCCACCTTGATAACACTTCCATAAGCAAATCCTCTCTGCCAGGAAGATTTATTTACAATCTAAAAAGAAGAAAGAAAAGCCTGTTAAAGACTTGCTGGTAACTTCAAAAAAGAAAACACTGACAAAGGTAAGCATCAGATCAAAATGGGAACATTGCCTTTTTGAAGCCTCCCAGTAAGTCTCCATTCCAAAAAGCTCAAGCCTCACATAACCCCCATATTTTTCAAACCTGGAAGGCAACTGCCTTGGACAAACGAAACTGTTCTACTCCCAACACCTCCAGCATTGCCTGCTGTAACAACACAACCACTGTGCTGCTGAATCTGCCCAAAAAGTGTGAGGACCAGCAGAGATAGAACGCGGGGTCTTCTCAGCTGGGTATCACCCCTACTCCCAGCCCCCCACATCAAATTCCTTCACTAGACAGCAGGATTTCCTCCTTCTGGTGGCTTACCATTGCATCTTCCATGTCATAGCCACTGTAGGAGATGACAGCCACGATGGAGTTGGTGCCAACGGGATAGCTGTCCATCCCATAATAGTCATACATGCTGGGCCTCACCAGAGGGCTCTGGGGCGTGTGCAGGTGGTACAGCTTGTTATCTGAGCGATCCTTGTAGTTGTAAACAGGAAACCCCATGGTCTGCTTTCCTGGAGGGAAGGAGGGAAACTTGGATTTATTCCTCTGTGTATCTTGTTAATAAAAAAGCTGGAAATACTTACAGATTTAGAGGGAATATAATTTTAAACCCCTTGGCATTTAATAATAGCCCTAAGCCCAGCTATAATTTTTCTATGAGGCACAATGCTCAATTCCTTTCAGAGCATTTCATAAGGACTACATCTAATTTTGTTTTCTTTTTGGCAGATTTGTTTTCTTTTCTTCAATCTCAAAATCCCCACTAGGGTTGGTGTGGTGTTTCTGGTTTTGCTTACTCAGATATTATTTTTGTGGGGGTTTTTTTGCTTTGTTTTGTTGATTTTGGGGGGATGTATGTGTGTTTTCTCCCCAGTGTTTCCCAGAGTAAGGCCCATGTTATGTTTTGTAGGCCAAAAAGCATTTGCTTCTGCAGCATCAATATCCTGGCAAGGGAATGGAATTCTGAACAGTCATATTGCTACTTGCAGAAAAGTATGAGAAAGAAGTAGTCTTTTAAGGACACCTTTCTGATAATATTGTCAGAAATTCAATATCCTGGAGGTGTTAATGAGGTGCTAATCCCCTTGCCCAGGGTCTTGCAGCATTGGGTACTACAGCACGTACCCATCTGGCACTGGTACATGTTCCGTGGACTTTGGTTGTGGTCAGAGAAGGGAATGAGATTGGCCACCACGCTCAGAATGCTGTGAGGGAAGAGTTCCTGGTGAGTGGTCACTCCAGGCACCACCTCTGACTCCAGCGTGGCCACATTCATGAAGATCTGCAAACAGCAAATTGGATAATGCTTGCCCACTTCCTTCTTTTATAGGGAAGGGAACAAAACAAAGCTGTCTCCGATGGCTTTCTCTCGATTTCTGTTTTAGCTGTGGTTGTTGTCTGCACCTTAGTGTATTAGCAAGATAAATCAGACAGCTGGTAAACCCCCTATCACAGATTAGCTGCAAGGGAAGGAAGCCTGAAATATAAAACTGCAGCAAAGTGTCCTCCTTTCAGTCTCCCACTTTAACAGTTCCAGGGGAATGAGTTACCCATCATTCCACTGCCTGGCCCAGGAGCTATTTGGCAAACACAGTGTAACACAAGATGACATGGTACACACAACACAGCAATCCTTCACCTCCAATCTTCACAAAGTTAATGCTGACAGCAGATTTGAAGACCTCAAAAAGATCTCTACAGTCCAGCTATGACATCTACAAGCAATCAATTTGCAGGAGTGAAAAATGCCGTTCTATCACTTATTCTAGCTCTTCAACACAAGCCTCATCCTCAATTCTTTTCACAAATATTTTCAAAGCCCATTTTTGATGCCAGGTACCTCTGCAACATGGGAATATGCAGACCCCACCTGTTCCAGAGTCCCAATCCATTCATTCCTTCCATAGGACAGGTTTCTGACAGGCCGCACCATCCGGCAAGGGCTGGTGAAAATGAACAGCCCAGGATACAGGCTGGGTTTTCCTGTCATTGGGATAAGGACCACTTCTGCCCGTGCAGGGAATCTCTTCTCTTGTGTTATCTGTTGGTGCAAAGAAACAACAATCTAGAAACACAGACCGAGTTTAACTAAACTGCATCCACCTGGTCAAACAATGACAATGTCAACCACAGGTGTAGCCATGAATAAAAAGGGAAATAGAAATACTTTTAGAAAAACCTCCACTAAAAAAACAAAAAAAAAACCAAACCCCAGAACATGTCTTATTTTACCATTTCCAAGAAAACGCTCTTTCAAAAATTGTAACTTCATAAACCAACAGATGAAACGTATGGATTAAAAAAAAAGGTAACGCAAAGTCACACTCCAGTACTAATATACAGCCAAAGATAACTTATTGGGTCAGATTAAAAAAAAAAAAGAAAAAGAAAGAAAGAAATGGAAGCCTAAGAAATTCCAAACATTCCTATTTTTGACCACTGCATGTCAAAGATGTTTAGTTAAGAAACAAACAAGACAACAAACCTTGAAGCGGCGGAGGGTCTGTGCAATCTCAGGAGCCAGCTCCTGCTCCACCCAGCCCACCATGGAGCCATCCAGCACAACCCTGTAGCACTCTGAGTAAGGCTGGCTTGGAGCTGCATCGATGGGGGTGACACCTGTGGGAAAAGAGGGTTGATGGAAGAACAGCCAAAAAAAAGCAAACAAAACACAGAAGTTATTTCTGCACTTCTCAGTTCACACCAAGGAACTTTCTGAGACATCAAAAAATTCCTGGCAAAGCCATAGACAGGTTCAATGGAAAATAAAAAACATTTACAACTTAGAATGTCATTTCCCTTCCCATTTTTCTGACTGAAATGAGGATTCTCATTTTTGTGGTAATCACACGTGAACTGCAGTTCAGTTCAAGTTACTACAAAGTTACTGCTTAGTCCAGTTTCTCAGAGCTGTGAGAAATTCCTTGTGCTGCAGTGAACATCCTCACACTACAGCACACAGCTGAGAGACGTTGACGTTGAATTTTACAGGCTGACGTGCCTGTGCAAGCAATGTGTTATTTACCACTAAGCAGAAGCCCAGTAAGTACAGCTCAAACTCGGTTTCACCTTCTCAGCTGAGCAGTGTGCTGTGATGGTGTGTGCAGAGCCTTTCCCAGGCACAGGGCTGCAGGGCAGGGAGGTGAGAAAGGCAAACACTTCACAAACCCACGGGGCCAGCGGAACATACCCAGGGAGCACAGCAAAGGAGGGATGTCTGCCACGGGCACCATCTCGGTGACGATCTCACACAGAGCTGTCATGTGGTTCATCAGCCCACAGGGCTCCCCATCAGGGGTGTCCACGGGGCACAGGAAGCCCCAGGACTCGGGCAGCAGCTTGCGCACCGTCGTGGTTCTCATCTGGGAGAACGCGGCCCCTCTGTGGATGCAGCGGAAGTGCGAGAGGTAGCGGATGAAATTCAGCTTGTCCCCCACCACACAGAGACCGCTGTCCTGCAGCATGCCCAGACCTGGGGAACAAAGGGAGATTCGTGTCAGCACCTCATCCAGCTTTAACCAATACAGGATGATGTTACAAGACTCTTTCTTACTCTTCACTGTAAACCCCTAAAGACGCTCACAGGGAATCCCAACGATGGAGGTGCATGTGTACAGGCAACTCAGTGACCTGTAAGACACCTAGAGACTTTAAATTCCAAGCTATTCCTTAAAATCCAGCTCCTTTTACAAACATGTGGAAGTAACTGCCAGTGAAGCGACTAGGAATCTGCAGATGGTGCATTTTACCAAAATTCTGCAGGTTTTTAATCTTAGTTCGTTTTCTAGTGGGCACTGCATTACAACACTGTCATACTGGACACTTCAGGGAATCATCAGATAAATCTGAATATACATCAGCAAACCAGTTTCTCTCCATTTAAGCTCACACGACTAATGGGGCAGTTCTGATTAAAAAATGCTCTTTCTCTGTCTTACATTGCACATTCTAAGAAATAATCTTTGGGAAAGCAAATCAAATTATGGTCCCTATTTTGGACAATGCTACATTTCAATTCAACTATTCATCTAGGTAGAGGCTTTGCTTTCATAACTAACCTGTTCTATACCACGCACAATGCCTGTGTTTGTGCATAAATATTGCCTTTTTCCTCAACTATTCCTTTCTTCAAACCCCTTTTACCAATTCAGTTACAGTGTACAATGTCTGCCTGCAAGCAGTTGTTTCAAGTTAAGAGCTCAGTTTTATGTTGTTCCTCATTGTGTTTTACAGGAAAAAAAGAAAAAAGGCATCTCAAGTCTGCAGATTTACCTGTTTTAGACCGCAGGTTACCAGTTGCAAGCAGATACTCAAATGGCTTGGTGAAGTCTGGTGCCAGGCTGAATGCCTTCACCAGGCTGTCTGTGTTTAGGTTGGTATCCGCCTTTTCTGCTCTTTTCTCCAAAACAAACCTAACAGATTGCAGCCAGGTTTCAAGCCTCTCCTACAATTTAAAAGGGAGAGATGTAAAATTAAAACGGGACAGGAAAGGCTCGAATCAGAACATCAGTTCTAATCTAGCACACCAGCAGCACATGCTGCAGAACTCCTCTGGTATTAGGAAGATGCACAACTTTTAAGGAACTTTTAAGGACAGTTTTCCAGACTTATTTCCAACACTGACTTCATTCTATCAGGATGCTGATTGTATATGTCAACACAGAACTAAAAGGAAAACACCCACCCAACAGCCTGGCAATCACTGCCACCCAGAACGGGGATGAGTCTGGAAAATGAAGTCCAGTAACAGAATTTCATAAAGCACAGACAAAACTCAAAGCAGAAACTGTACCTATAATCTGACCACAACGATAATCTGTATACAGTGTACACTGTGTCTACTGTATGCTTTAGGCTATTTAGGATCTTAGTATTCAAAAAAAGGGGGATGTTAACTCACTCCCCTGCTGATCTGACAGCAAGAGCTAGGCAGGAAAGCAACATTTTCTGGTTGCTGGTAGCTGTTCTGCATAGCACTTAAATGCTTCCCCAAGTTTACTTTCAAACCACTCAAGTAGTATAGAGTTTTCTTACAGTCTTCCAACAAAACAATGCTAAAGAAAATTGTGGCTAAAGGGGAAAAGAAAGATTAAAGAATTATGTGATAACTCGGGAAGTATCTTATTTGGGGATGAGAACTACTATTCCTCAGTGAATTTCCTGGGACAGTCAAGCTTCTGAACCTGACTACTCTCCTCCCAGCATCCTAAAATGAGGTATCCCTATAAAATGAACTGGAATAGATTAGTAGTAAGTTACCTGTTTAAGTGAAGGCATGTTACCAACTTTCTGATCCATGAAGAAATTTAAAGATGTGGGAGCCATGACCTTACCTTTAAGAACATAAGGAAAAGCTGTCCTGGGGTAAGCACCTCATGATTCATGAGACTGTCTGGATTATCCTCCATGCATTCCCCTTTAGCGAAAGCATAGAGCTTCTGGGTCATCATACAGAGCAGGTAGAACTTTTCAGTTCTATTGGTCAGGTGAATGCAGATACAATTGCTGAAGGAAGAGAAAGAAGGAGGACAACCACCATGATGATCTCCTCATGCTAGCTTCATGTCCTTTAAGTTTCTCCTAAATAATTGTAAACCAGTTTTTTTTTTTTAAATAAAAAGCCTAACAAGGCAAGTAGACATAAACAACAAAATATCAATGTCCTGCCACAGAAAACTCCAAACCTCCACTGCTACCCAACCATGTATGGAAAACTGTGGTCTGAGCAACTGTCTAGCACAAACAAAAAAGAAAAAAACCACACCTAATTCCTAAAGCTGGAGGAAGAGCAAACACCAACGTTACCACAAAAATTAGTTTAGCTGAATGCCTGCCACACTGATAGTCTCAAAGCCAATTCTTCCACTGCTTTCTAACTTATTTCATGAAAGAAGATTTTAAAGCATCTCTTTCCTGCTATTTTAAAAGATTAAAATTATTCAAAGTTGACAGAGATTGTGTGAAAGTGATAATAAACTCCAGTATTTCTGTTCAACAAATGGATCCTCAAGCAGTCACAGTGCTAGCTTTAACCTTCTCTTCCTCAACCTTTGTGTTTTTCATCAATGACATCACAAAAATCCCATCTAAGTAAAAAACTGTCTTCACTCTCTTGTAAAACTGTTTTGGGAGTACTTGTGTCAATCCATTAAAATACATATCATCATGATATTCTCACATATGCCTATAAAATCAACACAATGACACTGGATGACACCCAGACACAGACCTCAGAATGAAATCTGCAGCCTGTTCATTGCTGTACCACTCAGGCAGGTTGAGTTTGACTCTGAAGCTTTTTCCCAGGTAATCCAGGACGTTCTGCTGTGTCAAGCAGCCAGCATCCACCACTGCTCTCATCATCTCAGTAACACAGTTCACATAAAAGGTGTCATCTTCCCTTCCTTTCACCAGCTCTTCAAAAATCTGGTAGTCTGGGAAATTAACTAATGCCTGAGAGACAGAAGTTTATCAGGTCAGAAAAATAAGGTCATAACAACATCTGTCTACAAAATACAGCTAAAGAACTAAGGCAGACCATGATTTAGGTTTTCAGTGCTCTAGAAATGCCCTTCCACAATGAAGACTGCAAAATGCTGTGGGGTTGAGATGCTTAGGGAGTAATGCAGGGGATATTCATACACCAATAATGATCTCCATCCAGACCATTCATTAGAAAAACCCCACAAAACCACGAGAGTGTGACTCTCCTCTCATCTCTTGGCCCTGCAGTCACTTCCTCTGCTGCAGACTGAGTGCTTGATTAGTGATACACAGTTTGGATGACCTTTCTCCAACCAGAACAGGCTGACTGAAAATAGCCCAAGTGAAATTAGCTTCTTCTCATTACTTAAAATAAAAAACGCCCTGCAAAATTTCTGTATTAATTCAACAGAGAAAGCACAAGCATTCATTGCTTACCTTCAGAGCAAATCCCAAGGGGAGGAAGAACAACTCTTTGCGAAAAATGAAATTCACCATGACGCAGCCATTCTCCAGGTAGTGAAGGTTCATGTTTATTGCAGTATGCTCATCCTTGACACAGTGCATCAACAGCCCTGCAAAATCACAACATCAGCATGCACAAAACCCAGTGGCTACATCGCTGTGTCATGTGCAAGGAGGTGTGGGACAATTCATAAGAGAAACTGTGCTACCTGATGGCTGAGAACATGAGGCAGGTCGCTCACCTCAGTGTCAGTGTGCACTCCCAACACACCAGCTCAACTCAGCTCTCAGCTAAAGGGGGCTGTGTCTCACACAGCCAGCACATTTGCAGGGAGGCTTGGAAGATGCATAAAGTTTTCAAAGAAAAACCCAGGCCTCAACTATCCTGTTTGTAACCTTCAGTGCAGGATAGGGTAACACACAAGGACTGTTCCTAACTGCACTCTTATCTTCGTGTTTGGGTGGCAGTGCTGCAGCAGTGCCTCCCGGTCCTGCCCCACACTTTCTGCTGCAGGACAAGGAAAAATAAAACTAAAAAGGACCATCTAATCTGGCACTGCCTTGAAATAAACCAGTGGGGAATTACACTGTGTGCTCAAGCACCATGGTCCAGTCAAATCAGCATCTGGCAACACCTGAGTTTAAAATGCTACTTAACATTTTCTGGCTTCATTCAATTTTAAACTGGTTTTGCTAAGTTTACATGGCAAAGGGAAAGTGCAGCCATGAACCTAGTTTACTCTGCTTCATGGATATTAAATCTGCCACCATGAAGTATGGACAACATCAGTGAAATGAGTTCAGTAGATTACACTCACTTGTACTGAAGGTGGGCTTTTAGTTACACCTTCCACAGAACAAAAGGTGACAAGTCCTACAAAGCCTGGAATAAAATCTCCTCACTCCCCATGGGTAGCTCAGACAACTCCCACAAGGCAAGTCCCTGCTTCTTGCTTGTACCATCATGGTGGTGTGTTTACCCTGTATTCTTACATGCAGCAAAAAATATTAATATTACACAAGAGTAACAAAACAAACCACCAAAATTCAGCTACAGATGGTCACTCCTGTTTGTCCTCAAGCAGTTGTTACCAGGATGCTGCAGGAAACTGTTGAGCTTACCATACTCTGTGAAACCAGGACCTCTGTTCCTCCACTTGTGTCTTGTCACTGCCAGAGGGAAGTTTCGCCTGGGCATAATCAGCATCCTGATTACTTTTTCTAAGCCATTGATTATAAAGTAGCCTCCCATTTCCTGGCAGGAGAAGAAAAATCATTTTAATATACTCAGAAACCCAGAACCAGCATTTTGAGTTAAAGAAAAAAAAAATGCCTGTGTTATACACGAAAACCAAACATTTAATGGGAAATAGCAAGACATGATTCAGCACAGCTTTTGGAAAGGCTGCACTCCTTAGCAGGGACTAATGAGGCCTAAATGTAGCAGAGTGCAAGGAAATGGATGCATGTTCCACAAAAAACCTTTGTGATCAAAGAAACATCTCTGAAGAGCTGACATTAACTTTTTAAAGTAGGTGCTCTGAAGTTCTCATTTTGAGTTTATTAACCAGAGGGATTTTCAGAGCAAAAGATCTCTGGTCACATACAGGCTTGCTTTCCTGATTTTCTTTTGTAGTTTGCTCTCTCTTTTTTTGTGAGTTCAAAATGCAGCACTAAATAATGCTGTATTCAATTACAGACAGCTAGCATGCTACTGGGGAGCAGGGAAAAAGCTGCCAAAGACAACTGGGTATGGAAAAGTCTCTTTCAATGCCTGTTCTCCAAATCTTTCCCTCTGCAGAGGCCCCTTCAAAGCATTCTCAGTTGCTGTGTAGCAGCTGAGAGGTTCTATACCAAAACTGTAGGTATTGACACCAAACAGATCCCTCTGTTCAAAACCAGCCATGGCTGCAAACTTCTCAAGCTGATTCATCGAGCCCCCATAAACAATCTGCTTTCAAGACAAAATGGGAAGTCAAACTTGAAACAAAATATAAATGTTCAAGGCCTGCAAAGAGAAGGGGACCTGACAGACTGCTCAGGTAAAACACAGACTTTGCTGACCCTCAAAATCCCCGTTACCTCTTCCTCCTCATGGTGCTCCATAAGGTCTTGTGGAGAAAAACCACAGAGGTTGCACAATTTGGACTTCACCATGATTGGGATATACCCTAAAGGATGTTTGATAGTCCCTTGTGGCATGTCGTTCACTGACCAGCTGATGTCGGCCTAAAATGATACAAGACCAAGGGTAAGCAAGTTAAGTTGCCCTTTTAATATCTCCTGCTACATTAACTGCACCTTTCATACAACCATAAGCAGTTGAACAGACTTGTATCCCTGTAAAATGGTAATAATAACAATTTTTAAAAAGAGCCAGTAGATACATGCATAAAGATTACACTCTGGGGAACAGTCAGCCTGGGTTTACAGGAGAAAATCATACAAGTCTAGAGTCAGGTAAAGAAGCTGCTAGGTGAGTGAACAAGGTTAGTCTGGTCTAAATAGAAAAAGGCAGGCACAGGATAGGAAAGAAAACCTCAGAAAGTAACAGTTAGAAGAAGAGAGCAAGTGTCCACTGAAAAGACATCCACACTATAGGCCTGACAAAATCCTTCCTCTCTTCACTTAGCATATTCATGAGTGATCTGAAAAGCAAGGAAGAAAAGCATGCAGGAAAGAAAATTTATTAACAAATCCTGGCAGTGGGTCTGCAGGGAAGACTGTGGGAGCAAAGAATCCTAACTCTACATGCAGAATGATGGGCTTTGAAAGAGCTGCCATAGTGCAGAAAAGAAACACTGGCACTGCAATACAAGAACATGGGCTCAACACCTACACAGCAGCAGCTAAAATGAGCAAACTGAGTCTCAGAAATTACTGGAAAAGGGAAATGCTACTGTGCCCCTTTAAACCCATGGGGCAGCCTCACACAGAGACTGCTGCAGTCTGGTCCACACCTTCAGTGATGACTAAAGGCCTACAGCTGCTCAGCAGACTGGGGCTCAATCTGAGGCAGTGGGAACTGAGGGAGGGATATGGAGCTAAAGCAGCACGGTGCAAACAGGGAATGATTACTGCCTGTTTTCTGCTGTGCACGGGCAGGGAAGGGGACAGGTTAACCTGTCCCAGCACAAGGCAATGCGTTTTCACACAAGGCACACCAAACTGTTCTAACAGCTCCAGGCATTTAAAAAATAATTAAACAGACAGACAATGGGGGGAAAAAAAACCGATATGGGAAATAATTCAGATAAGAAAAAATAAAATCCGCTCCAGCTCAGGAAAAATCTAAGATCTACTGGGAATACAGCTACGAACAATCTGCACTGCCCCACTTTCATTTTCAGATAAGGTACTGCACTTAGAGTGGCTTTTACCACGGTAAGATGTACAGCTTCACAGAAATAAACAACAACAAAAAAGAAAACAAGCAAAACACTGAAATTCCAAGCAAACATTCCCTTGCACCAAGTGCCTCACATAAGCAATCAGCTCGGACACAACCACACCATTTTAATAGAAAACAGCAACGTGCAATCCTTTCACACTGCAAAGGAAAATATTTGCTGGGGATGCTTCCCCTCTAGGCAAATTTCAAAAGCACTTCAGGAAAACCATGAACTTGTGAACGGGAGAGATTCAGAGCTCTGGACTGCTGTATAGCAACAACGCTGCTTTTGAAACCTGGATTCCTGCAGAAACAGGAATCGGATGATGCCGCTCTCTGGGATGACACGGGTCTCCATCTACGGCCTTCCAAGCTGGCCGGCTGCTTGCAGGGAGAAACATGACAAGGGGAAGAAGGGCAGCCGGGCCGGGACCACGACAAGCTGGATGTGCGGGGAGAAACAGCGAGGCCACACAGCATCAACACCCCAGAGGGCAGGCGGGGCAGCGCTCCCGAACACCCCGCGACACCGGGGAGACGGGAAGGGGCCTTTAACCCCAGCACAGGTCTCGGCCGGGATAGGGACACGCGTGTGCGGGGCTCAGCCAGCCCCACAGGGCGGACACGCGTGTGCGGGGCTCAGCCAGCCCCACAGGGCGGACACGCGTGTGCGGGGCGGGCACTTACAGTGATCCTGCCGCGGTAGGTGCTGCGCAGCCCGCGGCACTCAGCCGGGAACACCCTCCTCTCCTGGCACACCGTCCCGGCCGGCACGGCGGGAGGGGCGATGGACACCCCGACCAGCGCCAGCGCCAGCCGGGTGTCCTTCAGCGCGAACTCCACCGGGGGCACATCCTGCAAAGGCACCGGGTCAGCGCGGCGGGAACGGGGCCGGGCCCGCGCCCCCCGCCCCGCGCCCCCCGCACCTGCACGGCGCGATAGACGCCCTCGCTGACGGCGTAGTTGAAGGACTCGATGTGGGCGCTGGTGAGGTCGCGCTGGGTGGCGCCGCGGCGCGGTGGCCGCAGCCGG
>VWYP01027486.1:0-15407 GCA_013400435.1 Pycnonotus jocosus | reverse complement strand
CCCTGCGCATGCGCCCCGGCCCCGGCCCTGCCCCTGCCCCCGCGCGCGCCGCTCCCCGTTTCCTGCTCCCCATCCCTGATCCGCATCCCTGATCCCCATCATCTCCTGTCCCCGTTCCTGCGGCCCCTCTCGTCCCCGCAGCCCGCCCCGCAGCTCCGTGCCCCCAACAGGCTCTCCCAGCTCCCGGTCGCCTCGTGCATCCGTGTCACCCGTGTCCCTCCCCTCGCCCAGCCACGTGCGCCCCAGGAACAGGAGCCTGGACATGGACCCACCCCCGTGACTCTGCCCCTTCCGCACGCCTGGAATCCCGGAGAACCCCGCTATGCCCAGCTCCCACCGCTGCCGGGACAGCCCGGGGACATCTCTCCCAGTTTGCGAGGTCCTGGGAACTTGCCACGGCAGGGACCCGCTGCCCCAAGGAAACACCACAGGCCGCGGGGTTTGTATGTTTTAATGATGGTTTCGGAGAGACGTGGATAGATGTGAGCTCACCGGAGAGCCGGGAGCCCAGGCATTCGCCAGCCCCACATGCACATGCTGGGTGAGAGCAGCCGGGCACACGATGCCAGCCCGAGGGGTGGCCTGGATTGCGTGCCCCACACCGTCCCAACACCAGGGGTTCCCAAGGGCTGCCGCGGCACACGCTGCCATGGAGCACGATGATGAACGGCACAGCCTCGCTCTCCTGGCAGAGAGCTGCTCGTGGAGAACAAGAAATGCTGGGAGCAGGGACATGCAAGCAGTCCTGGAGGGCACTGGTCACAGTCACCCGGGTGAAAGCAGCGTCTGAGCCTTCCTCAGACTCCTCCGGAGTTCTCCATGGACTGTGGGCAGCCACCAGATTTCAGCAGAAGCACAACATGACTAGCTCATATGGAACAAGCCACATGGGAGTTACCTGAAACCCAGAGTCCAGTGGGACCAGACCCTGCTGGACAACGCAGCCAGAACACCTGGGCCAGAAATTCTTCATGGATGACATGAAGGGATACAGCTAAGACTAGAGACATTCTGCAATATGGTAGGTGTCTTCTGGAAACCCAGCAGTATCCTGGGTGAAAGCTCAGGAAAGAGAATAAGACCTTTTCTATTGAACCTTTTAGCTGAAATAAACTAGAAAACATTTATTGTTGAATATTCCTAAAAAAAAAAAAAAAAAAGAAACAAACAAAAGTCTCACAGGGGTTTGTGAGCATCACTTGCAAGGTGCACCCATGGCTGCAATGCCCAGGCCTCAGCCACACACACATCCTCTACTCCACCTCATAGCCAGTATTTTGGGCAAAACTTTAGGCACTGTGCTCTCTGTTCCTTTATCATTTACCTTCTGTGCTTTACTCTGGGGGACACTTTGAGAGAAGGTGGAAAATACACGTTTTACTCCAGAGGATGTTGCTTATTCCTGAAAAATTCAGCAAAAAGAGGATTCAAGTGTCCCTGAAACACTACCTCCCCCGAGCCCAGCTGGAAAGGCAGGGTATGAATAGCTGCATCGCCTGTAGTTGTGGCTCTACCACCAAGCATTATCTAAATTTCCCTTTTGAGGAGAAGGATGGGTCCAGCACCCCATGAGCATTTTTCAGTTCATTGTGATGGGGAAAACTTTCTACTCTTGTCTGCCCTAGAGTTTATGAGAACTCAGCTGTCCCCTCAGGCACATCCTGGATGAGAGCAACTGCTGAGAGGTCTTCCCACTGCTGGGCAAAAAATGTGCAGTTTTTAAGCTCAGCTAAGCTAACATGAAAATGTCAATGGAGATGTGGTGAACTTTGCAAGCTGAGTAACCACCTTAACAGCCTGCGTTTTACCTTCGTGAGTTACCACCACGCTTCGCCTGGACTGCAGTGAAATTCTGACACCTCTGTGCTATCATAGGTGGACACCCCTATGAAAACCCAACCAATCCTGCCCCCACACCCTTCCCCCTGCTTATCCCTTCCCATCAGGATTGTCTGCTGCATGAAGAATTCTGAAATCTCCATCACAAGCAGAGATGAGTACACCAAAATGCTAGGGTCTTCTGAGGAAGGCAGAAATTCCACTGCTTGATTCACTTCCCATTACACACAGGCAGCCTGTAACCTCCACAATGTCTTCTTGTTTGTTAGCTGGAACAGGAACCAGTTTCTTTCCATGACCATCTCTCCCTGCCAGAGGGATGTGCTGAGCTCACTCTGCAAATTCACTTCACGAGGTGGGAAACATGACAGGGATTTAGGTTATACTCAAAGCAGATGTTAGCTATGAAATTCAGACATTTCAAGGAATTCAACCTCTGCTTCCCCCCAAAGCACCAGAAATCTCTCTCCTGGTCTACAAAACCACCCACCTTCCCCCTAGCTAAGATCAAGTTGTGGACTGAGATCACAGTATTTGTCAAACGGAGGAGAATAAAATTGGCTGGATCAAATGGGATTTGGCTAGAAAGGTTTCAGGTTCAAGCCTCAATTAAATCATGAAGGTGAAATCTGAGAGAAGAGCCTAAATTCACTGCAGTGCCTCAGAAGAAACTGGGATCAGGTTGAAACACTCAGCACAAAAGTGATGCTAGAAATCCTACAGCCTGCTGGTGAGCCCTGAGGGGGTCTCTCTACCTCTTTTTAAGCAGAATCCAACTGCCTCAGACTGGTACAGACACTGATTCAAATCTCAATAGGAAAAGGGATAGCTATAAATAAAGAAAACCACCTTCCTTGCTTGGGTTAATTCACCGCCTGCAGTTCAGCACCCTTTGCCAGCCATTGCCTGGGTGTTCAGCCGACCAGCTTGGAAAATGACCTAAGGAAAACTGACTTCTTGGTGTTCCTGGTTTGAGGCACCAGGAGAGCTTGCTCCTTTCCATGTAACAGAGCAGGAACAAAGGAAAGGAGTCACCTATTTGGAGCCGAGCTAAGGCACTAATGATGCAGTAGGTGAGGAAAGAATAAACACAGCAGGAGGAGGACAACCCCATCGTTCTCTTCACTCAGTTCCCTTAAAAAACCCAGTGTTGTCTCTATAGAAAAGGAGGAGCTAATACAGCATTACAGTATCCCTGCTGGGGTTTCATTTTAAGGTTGGTTTGTTGTACTCCCAGAGAGATTTGTTTCAGGTATCAAAGTCACAGGAGCTGTTTCTAAAGTGGATTTTGGTGAATGCAGGCAGAGTTATCTGAGCAGCTCTGGCTCATCACAGCTCTGTGAGGATGCCTGTTTTGTTGTTTTTCCCTGTGGTCTCCCAGGAAATATGAAGCCTGTCTCTATCACTTTTTGGCATGTTACTGAGATAAGCCACCATGTGCTGACCCGAGGGGTGCAGTCTCTCCCTGTTCACAGCAGTGGCAGTGGTGTTGTCATCACAGCTTGATGAAGATCGAGGATGACTGGTTCATCTTCTGCCCAGTGTCGTTGAGGGGGAAAACGCTGGAGATGGCTACATCCACAATTCCTTGGCAGAGCTCTGCATACAGCTTCCTAAGAGATGAGACATAGAGAGAGAGAGAGAATCAGACACCCAGGCAGGACAAACCAGCAGAACCCTGGCCAATTTTTATGTAGAAATGCGTTTTCCCAGCAAGAGCTACAAGATCCTATTCCCACTACAACGAGTTTCAGGGTGGCAAACAGGAGCACAGCAGTATCTCTTCCACCTCCTCCCTGTTTACACCAACAAATATCTTCTTTTTCCATGGTGATAATTCCCAATATTGCTCCCTTTCACAAAGGACCACAAAACCCATCTTCTATGTTTACAGTCAGGTCAGAGTTCTGAGCAGAGACTCCAGACCCTCAGCCCCCAGATTTGAGTCTCCACAAGATGCAAAGGGATAGAAAACATCTCAGGGCTCCCTGCAGCAGCCTTCCAACTCAGGGAGTTGGGATTTACTGCACCAGACCCTGTTCACATGGGAATGTGCCCCAGAGGGGCTGCTCTGATGCATTCCTGGTTTGATGAAATGCTGTACTGGGGTGCAGCTGTACACACCAGGCACAGGGGCTCCACAGGACCCTCAGGTGTGTGGGATGTGTTTCACCATGGCACAGCTCATGTACAGCAGGATTAGGGAGAAGAGAGACAAGGTGTTGGAGACAAGTCAACAACAACTTCATTTTCTGCTGGAGGAAATGCCCGTGTAACCTCCCTGAATGTGCTGGCATCTGGGACAGATTTAGTACCACAGCTGTTTTTCCCAGGATTAACAGTGTCTTTTACTCCATGCCACTGGAGCTATGTGACAGTAAGATGTTTTTTCAGCTCCTGAGAATGTTATTGCTTACAGCAGCCAATTTTTTTTCCTCTTTAAATGGGAGCTGTGTGATACAAGTGCTATAAATAAGAATAACCCTGAACAGGAGAAGTCACAAATAGCCAAAACCTACCTCACCTGCTTTCAATTTTCCAAGTGCCCAACAAAGCCCTTGCTCTTCCAAGAGGCACAAAACAAACAGGGAGCTGCTGCAATCTAAATCCACCCAGCAACAGCCAAATTCTACCCATACAGCAAGACAAGGAGGTGCCAGGCAGTAATTGCACCACGATGCACGTTGTGAATAGGGCATCCTGGACACAGAAAGCTCCCCGAGCCCTAGCCCTCAAAAAGGTGCTGAACAGGCTTTCTGGTAGGTTTGACCTGCATTTTTTGTCTTCTGTTAGTGATGATCCAACCTAATTTAATCAACACCCAATCTGATCAAATTCTAATGCAGTGATGTACAGCCTGTTCTGTTTTGCTGTTCTGTTTTTTTAATATGATACAGATGCTCACTTAGCAAAAATTTCTGGTCTCCTGCAGCTGTCTCAGTCACGTAATACTGCACCTCCTGCTGTGCCTACACAGACATGCTCATGGCCAGGGCTGTTTGGCTGTTCCAGCCTCCCTGTGGCTGCTGGAAGAAGCTATAATCCAATCTCTATGATACCAGAAGGGTTAATTCAATTTTTATTGTGCCTGTGAACTCTTAGCATGCAAAATCTGCTTTCCCAGCAAGGATGTCTGGAAGGCAAGAAGGCACCTGGCTCAGGAATGCAGGCACAGCCAAAACAAGGACTCAGTCTGGGAACCTGGGGATGGCTTTTTGGTAATGGGCAAATTGCAGCATGCATGCAGTGACTGTATAGAAACAAGACACTTGTAAAATCACAGCTGGGGGATACCACACAGAGACAAGAGTAATGAACCCAAACTGACTGGCACTTAGAGCAGTGTCCAGTGTTAGGCCTGAAAAACTTCCCTGCCATTCACTGTCTTTCACCTTTTTCACCTGGAGCTGGGACATGAGCCATGTTTTGGGTGAGGCACCTGAATGGTGGCATCACAGAGGTGTTACAGAAACCAATTTACTCACTGGGCACACGCTGGGGCCCCGTTGACTTCTATTAGCCAGACCTTCAGCTCCTCATCCACCATGAAGTCAAAGCCAAAGAGCTGGAAGCTCTGGTAGTGAAGATGCTTCGTGCTGATTGCAGGCTCTATACACATAAGGCAGCTTCTATGAAGGCAAGAACAGGAACTCGAGGTTAAGGCTGCTGTGGACACTGCATTGCACAGTTCAGTGAGAGGGGTTGCTCTGGAACTGCCCCATATTACAAGCTTTGTCCATCACATGCCTTGGTAACCTCCAAGTGAGATCCCAGGACCACGAAAATCCATGTGGGGACACCCCTGAGTTAACTCACAAGGAGCTGGAGAGCAGCACCCTCCCTCACCACGGGGTCAGTGAAAAAGCTGAAAAACATCATGTGCAATGCCAAAAGAGCTGCAGCAGTCCCCAGGCAACTACCACTGGATGCTCACTTGCCTTCAAGTCCCTCAGAGATTATGCCACATCTTTTTAGTACAATTAACAGCAAAGGGGTACTGGCAAAGCAAATTCCTTCATGAAGGACTGCTCTGTCAAGACCTGGATTCTCTGCAGCAACCAGCTCTCCCTCCAGGCACTTTCTATGCCCAGGAAGAAACTGGCTCTTGTGGACTGAGTAAGATGACTTATGCAAAAGCCATGTGCTGCTGCTGGCTGATGGTGGGGGAAGCATCCAGAGTCTGCACACTTGAGTCCAGCTTCACTCCTCTATCATCTCTACACCTTTTTTAATCTCAGCCTCTCCCAGCCCTGTCTTTTGACCTGCTCTCTTCCCTTTTCACTCTACCTTTCTCCAGCCACAGCTGGCAGAACGCAGAGACATGGACACATACCACTGCATAAACAGCATCCATGGAGGTGCCTTTCCACTGAGCAATGACATGGGGGTATTTATGGCCTTATCTTGAATTTATGCAATTGAAACCCTTCCCTTCTTGCTCTTCCCCAGCTGTGTCACACACACTCCCTGTCCCTGAAGGGTTATGCTCTCCTAGGCAGCAGGCTACCTTATGATGTGTTTGATTTGCAGTAAGATGCTGTTCTCCAGCGTTGTGTTCAGGGCATCCATCAGGTACTGGTTGAACTCCTCGAAGAACATTTCATTCCCTTCCTCGTAGCGCCCGTAGTTTTTGGAATATTCCTTCTGAATGCAGTGATTGGTCAGGTGGCAGGTTTTGTCCTGGAAGTTAGCACTGTTGTACGGTTCGGAAGAGGTCCGCAGGACACCCTCTCTGTAGAGGTAGATATTATACTGATGATCCACGAGAACCCAGCTCCTGGGGGACAGCAGAACAAGCTCTAGTCTCAGTGGCTCAGAAAGGAGCGGCATGAAAAAGAAAACTGCTATTACAAAGGCAGGAAAGGTTACCTGATGTCAAACTTGCGATGCCCTGGCTCTAAAAGCAGAGGATTCTCCAGGTATTTCTGAATCACGTGCACTTGTCCCTGCTCATCGATGAAGTCCAGGAGCTCTGCAGCCTCTGAAGAAATCAGGATCCCTTCCCCTGGCACAGAAAGTTGAAGACAAAATTAGGTAGAGGATCCTTCTACCTTTGCTGGAGCTTTTTCAGGCCCCAAGTGGACTGTGGCTCATTAGCCCAAAAAGACATGCAAGCAGCTATGGCCCCAGGGTTGGGCAGTGCCCAAGCAATGTCACAGTCACTCCATGGCAATCAATCTGTGGAGGGATCTCTTTCCTGCCATGCCTAGGGCCTCTGGCTCCCCAGAAACCAGGCCTAATGCAAATGGGAACGCAGGGGATCTGAGGATCTGACACAGCACAGCCTGCCCAGGGCACCTCTGCAGGGTGAGGAGATGCACAGCAGACAGGGGACCTGGGCAGGCAGTGAGGCAGCTGCTTGGCTTGGGGGCATTTTGCTTTCTTTTACATCTTTTTTCTTCTTCCTATCTAGGCTTGGCAGGGGTAGGAGGGTGTGGTGGTGCTTGTATTTGGCACTTGACAAATTTGGTTTTGTTTTTCCCTGGTTTTCAGCAGTTTATAGAGAACAGAGGGCTTGGCATATTTTCTGTAAAGATCTCTGTCTTTCTTTTTTTATTTGGGGAGGGAGGTTTGTGGGTTTCTTTATCCCAGACTCTTTCCCTGTCTGGCTTCTCTGGCTGCCAGAGGCAGTCACACATGCACACTTGTGCAGTGTTGCCCTGCTCACTGAGTTCATTTAAGTTATCATTAAAATCACTGCTGAATAGGGAAAAGCACTATTTTAAATTGTTCATCCATGCACTCAGTGTTCCTGCTGTGGAAGCTCTTCGTTAAAGAAATAAACTGTGCCACTTAAGCACTCCCACATTCTGGCTGAAGCTGTCACTTGTTCATTTCTTGCAAGAGTCCAAATAGGAAACTTCTGCTGCAGAGCACTGAAGGGAGACCATTTTCCTTCTGGGATTTCCTAAAGGAATGGCATGCTGCTGTGAGGGATAAGCCAGCTCAGGTAAGGTAATCAAACACTCCTCTGGCACTCTGCCCCTGCTTGAGGCATTGGTTCACTTTCTGGACCAAACCTCTTGACTTAGTCTTAATTTTGTGCTGAGTGTTTTTTAGGAAATACTGTGCAAAAACCTCCACTCCTCAAGGGGGTATCAAAGGGGTTGTGGAGGTTTAGTGCACAGGCAGGGTTTGACAGGATCATCCAATGGAAAATGCTCCTAACTGTGATTTCTGAAGGTTGCTGTCAGCACAGCCCTGCAGGTACCCCCACTGCTCCATCGTCTGCTCAGCTTTCCAGCCCTACTGACCTCCCTTTCATCCCAGCACCCTCCACTGAAAGGAAGTCTGCCATCAAACTATCTTTCTTACCCACACTTTATGTAGGGGGCAAGATTTTTCAGTCTGGCGATCACAGCAGGGCAGGGCAGAACCTTGCACTGGCACAACTTCAGGGTGTGCACTGGGGGAAGGAGGGAAACAACATCCCCAAGCCAGCAAAGCTGCTGCAGTGGGGAGAGCAGCAGGCACCTGTTCCACTCTGCACAGATGGCAAACCAAGGGGAGGGTCAGTTTAACTGTGTACCCAGGCAGCAAAGCTGCTTATGTGGGGCAGCTGTCCCTGCTCTCAAAGGAAACACCAAAACCTCCACAAAGCCACAGTTGCAAACCCTTAAAACCTTTGAGTCAGGGCATCCTAAACCTTGAGTTTTCCTGTTACTGGTGGATGACAAAGCTTCTGTTAGACCTGTCTCAAGACAGAGGCTGTGCCTGAGCTGTACCTTTCTTGGTAATTAGCATGAACAAGCTTTCTTCTTCATCAAAAGTAATCCCTAGATGTATAAAATTTCCCTCTAGAATATTACCATGAGACTCTGCTTTCCACTTTAATTTGCAGCAGCACAGTGATGAATACAAAAGGCTACTCTGCTTTAGTGCAGAAAGGATGGGATGACACTTGCATGAAATACCTGAAGAGTCTGAACTGGCTCAGCCTGCAGCAGACCACAGCAATTGCTTTTTCAAATGCCCAGATGGATTTTTTTTTTTGCCAGTGTACCACACAGAAACACATTCTCACACTGGCATAACAAAAGGACTCATCTCTCCTTCATTCGTGATGAAAATAAGGATACTCTTCCAATGCTCCTTGGTGACACAGCCAAGAGAGCAGAACAGAGAGGGAAGCCAGCATGAAGGACAGTTTTATCATGCAGCCTCCCTGCAGCCAGCTCTGGCTTTCATATTGTCTTTCTGCAAGGCTGCATCCAAAGTGACTTTGCAAATATGAGTAAAACATGTGGGCTTTTTCTCTCTGAAAAGACCAGGTCCTTCCTCAGGCTGGGCCCTGCTGCACACATGGCAAGGTAAGATTTTAAACACAGCCATTCTGATAATGTGCCCATGATAACACTGTAACTGACAGAGAGCACAGTTATCAAAGCACTGCATTTATCCTGTGTCCAGCTATCTCACAGCTCGTTATTTCTGCAGAGTGAGTGATGCAATGACCCTGGAACAAGGAAGGACACAATTATCACTTGAGTATCTATTGTCTTATTTAGATTAAATGGACAGACAGACACTGCATAACGTGTCTTTGCTCTGGTACCATCCCCTGAGGCTTTGGGTAAAATTTCAATGTACTGAGCTGGTGGCTGCTCAGCCAGTCTCTCAGTGTGACCATGGGCAGGCCACTGGCACCAGGCTTCTGAGTCTGCCTGAAAGACAAGCAGGATTTCCACCCAGGAGAAGGCAAGCTAAGCTGCAGCATGAGGAGCTGGGCTCCTTGCCCTCGAAGGCTGCAGTCCTGCCTGCTGACCGCCACCCTGTATCCTGTTCTGCTCCCTCTAACCTGCTCTCCCCATTCCCCTCAGCTGCTGGTCCCTGCCACCTTCTCCCCACAGCACATCCCCACATTTTGGGGTGCCTGTGTGGGGAAGTGCAGGCCCTTTCTCTGCCCTGCACGTCCCAGACAGCGCAGGCACACCCGGCTCGGCTGGCACGGTGAGGGGAGCCCGTCAGAGACACACCACAGCCCAGCCTGGCTCAGCCAAACCCTGCAACTCTGCAGATCATGGGAGGAGCGAGGAATAAGGAGAAACAGCTCCAGGAGCGGAGGATGAACCTTTGGCACCAGCCGAGGATTTGGCGATCCAGACGTTTCCCTCGCCGCCCTCCTGGCGCCGGCTGTAGGCTGCCAGGAACACTTCCCGCTCGTCCGTCCGGGAATTGTTGATCAGGTGGCGGAGCCCGTTCTGGGCTGGGGCCACGGGGGTCTTCAGGTTCGTTGGGTAAATCACATAGGACTCAGGGAACCACGTGCAGGACTCTGAGAGCTCCGGGCTCGTCTTGATTAACCTGGGTGAAGAGAGGCAGGCTGTTAACCTCCGGAGTGTCCCCACCTGCACGGGGATCATTTCAGAAGGAAAAATCATCACTAACTGGGCTCTTCTGCTTGATGATGAATGGCAGCTTATGGATAGCCTGTGCTAAATTATCCTGCTTTCCTTAGACCCTTGAAATTAGGGTTTTCCTAAAGATATCATGGCAACCCCAGCCCACAGCAAAGCACTGCTCTTTGAACCAAAACCTGCATACTGTCATTTAACATTTCACTGACACCATGGACATCACACCACCAACAGCTGAGAAGTCCCCATGTACCTAAAGCTCATGGTGCACTCCCTGCATCATCTCTGCACAAGGGAATTGAGGAGGTATTTTTACTGACACAGCTCAGGCCAGGAAGGATGCTGTGATCACAATGGGAAAAAGGGAAGCCAGGACACTAATGCACTCTGGTGCATTAGCCCTGGTGCTAGTGCTTAGCCCTCCATCCCATTCCCACTGAGATTGGACCAGGTGTCCCAGCTGTGTGTGAAGACCACTGGGAAGCCACAGAAAACAAAGCACAGTTAGATGTTTCACATCCCAAGGTTTCTGGGATCCCTCAGGCTCATCCCTCCTACCAGTAATGTCTGGAGACAGCAGCAAATTCCTGTTAGCAGAGCTCAGGCCTGTTTCCTTTCACAGTCAAGGGAGCTGCCTGCCTCTCCAAATGCCTGTGCTTTACTTAAGGCCAAAAGTAGAGCTCAGGAGATGCTGACTCCCTCCGTGCATTTGTGCCTCTCTGTTGAGATGGCAGTGAGTCAGTGACACTCTGGGAGCCCTGAGGAATGTCCTTTGTTGTCCTGTGGGTTCCTGAGTAGCTTGATGCATGGTTGACTCTACAGTTAAAAAGGTCACTCAAGCTGCAGGACATAAAAACAGGTGTGCAAGTGCTTTTAGCACACCAGGTAACAGGGTAAAGAGAAATCCATCTGAGGAGTGCTCTAAGTGCTTGTCTGAAAATACTCTGCCACTTTCTGACAAAAGCCATCACCACTGCCAGGAAAGTAGCTGGGAAGAGGCTCTTTGCAGAGGAAGGAGAGGCCTTGGATCAGCACACACAGTCTGCAGGACTGCAGCAGTGAGAGGCAGACTGTAATGGGCAATCAAATTGCTAAAAGAATCCAGGGCTCTGACACAAAGATACTCTAGTGGGAGCAGAATTTGCACAGGGACAAGGGTTATCTACAATGAAAGTTTATCCACATTTCCCCAGGAGACCCTGGCATGGCAGGTCACGCAGAAATAACTCCCAGAGCTCTTCCTGGAGATGTCTCCAAGCATTTGTTTGACCAACAAATCTGATTAGCTAAGGGCACATTAGTGTCTCTTCTCTGTATGAAACAGAGAATAAAAGGAGAAGGTTTTAATTAAATGTTTGCAAGGAAAAAGAGCAGATATGTTTGGGTTTCTTTTTCCTTTTGGTTTGGCTCTAATCTGATTCAATACACTCCACGGTTTCAAGCAGATACAACTCAGTGGAAATGGCATTTCCCCCTGAGGTTACAGAGAGGCCTTTGTGCACAAAGAGCTCTAGAGACCAGCCCAGGACTCTGAAGACAGCACATGCTGGGACACTCCCAGCGCAGCTGTTCTGTGAAATACCCTCCAAACAGGCCCAACACTCAACAAGGGTTTGAAGAGAAGCTTCTGCCAAGCCCCTCTAACATTTCTGTGAATTTCTTACTTCACCAGAGACGCTTTGCGGCACAGCTTGTCTGCTCCCCTGTAGTAATTCACCAGCTGCACAAGTCCAGGTTCATGGCCTAAGAAGGGGAAACAGAGGTCAGACAAACTCCTCAATGAATAAAGGCAAAACAGCTGCTTGGTGCAAAGGGCCTGTGCACTAGGAGAAAAAAATTGGAGGCTGTTTCCTTGCCCTGCATTACAGAAACAGGTTGTGAACTGGTACTGGTTCCTGTGGTTTCTTTCATTTACTTACAAAAAACCCATGTAGTTACCCACTTGTTTTCAATCTGACACATCCATTTTGCAAAGCCAAGTAATTTTTTCCTAATTCACACTGGGAACGGGCAGCACTACTCAAAAGTGTTCTCCATCTGCTGGTGTAAGTTTTTAAGAACCAGGATTTCAGATACTCTTAAATATGGGTGCAGGATGCAGGGAAACACACCATGACACAAAGATCACAGCTCACCAAAGGGCCTCTTTTCTTTGTCACGTGCAACAGGATTCCCTCTTGGGCCTGATACCACAAAACACTGGGAAACATTAAAAAATTTGGAGTCTTGCTTCTTTCTAGCAGTTTGCAAATAGACCCATTGGATACCTGGGGTGTGAAGGAACCTCTGGGAGTCTCTGCTCCAACCCCTGTTCAAAGTCTGAGTATCTCTAAAGACAGATACTGACTTCTCTAAGTCCTTGTCCCAGTGCTTGGCTGCCAACTTGTGTCCCCCAACTATACTGGTGGCCCCTCCTATGGTAACTCCAGGATGTTTAAGCCTTTCTAGCACTGGAAAGCCCCAGACTGGCCCCAGTGTCCAGGTCTGGCCTCAGCAGTGACAAAGAGACTGCTAAACAGATGAGTACCTCCTTACCAACACTGGACTCCACACCACAGCCTGCCTGCCTTCACCTTTCCACACTACAAAAACACTCATGCTCAGCTGGAAGCTCTCTGGGAAGCATCAGAATCCTGAAAAAGGATTTTCAGGAGTTTTACTTATCCTCCTTGGTGTTTGCCTGGGAAAAAAAGGCCTGGAGCAAACATTACCTTAAACATCAGGCAGCTGCAAGATCACAGAGAGGGAGTATCTATTTTCAGCCTGAAAGTCACTTCACTGACCTGGGTCACTTTTATTCACAAATCTTTAAATACAAGATAGCTGAAAACCATCCTGCAGAAAAGATCTGTAACTTCAGGCACTTCAGTGTGCAGCCAGCACGGGGGGGGTTTTTACTGAAAAGAAAAGAATAAAACTCCTCACATTTTCTTCTGTTTCCAGTTTATCCTGGGAGACACATCCTCGCTGGGCTCCTGAGCACTGCCATGGAGCAGCAGGCTGCAATGCAGAGTTGGGTGTCCTGCAAAGAGGGACCACGAGGCAGGAGGGAAAACTTCTAGGGCATGTTGTGAGGTCTGCAGCATGCATTTAGTGGGATTAAAAAGCTGCCAAGGCACTGACCAAAGTGGCAACCCCCTCCTGGCCACCAGGGCATAGAGCCCAGCATCTCCTCTGCAGCCTCTTCCTCCTTCCCATCCCCTCAGCACAAACTGCTTTTCTGCTAGTTGTGGACACAGCTTAAGGGTACAATCCCCCAAGAATTAGGTTATCAGTGAGAGGTCCCTGCAGCTGGGCAGAAGCAGTGGTGCATGCTGACAGCCCCCACTTCTCTCCATGATCCAGCTTAGGCCCTGAGTAATGCAAATCCCTACAGTTCCCTGAATTAATGTCTGCTTCCACCGAGTAGAGCCCTTAGGAAAACCAAGCCAGCTTTGATGCAACAGTTGCTCAGGAAGAGGAAGCAAAAAAGATAGAGCTTTTTGGAAAATGCACCAAAATAACCATGTTATTTTTGGTCTGAATCTACTGATTTCAGGCAACCAGTTCCTGCTGTATAGGAGGATGGTTTAAAGAAGCCAGTGCCAAGGCATGGCCCCTCTCCACAGGTTACAGACATGTCTTGGCTGTGAGAAATGGTTTGAGTTTCCAGGCATTCCACGGCAACACATGCTGAAGGGCTCAGGGAAGCCCTTCCATCATCCCAGGACACGTTTGGAGGATGGAAGGGTTAGTTAGAGATGGCCACAAGCCCATCGTGGCTGGATGTGCTGTGCATGCCCACTCTCATTCTGCAGTGAGGCCCGATGCCCACTTGCTCCACGCTGGGCAAGCTAAAGCCCAGGTCTGCCTGCTGTGCCTGCTGCCAGCACATGTGAGCATCCTCACTGCCTGAGCCTCTCCTGGCGTCTCCCTGCCTGCTGCAGACACCCTGACACCGGGAGGTGACCAGATGGCATTGCCATGTGATGAGGACTTTCCACTCACAAATGTGGAGGAGACAAGGGAGAGGTGCTGGAGCTGGTGACTTGCAAATTGGAAAGAGCAGTCAGAGATGGGTCTCTGCTGCAAGAAAGGGGCTGCAAAGCCACGCTGCTCCAGAGCTGCTGGAGTGCGGGGGCTCTGCCTGTTCTGATGTTTCTGCAGCCAGAAGCAGTGCTGCAAAATCACCCCAGAAAGAAAGGAACCAGGGCCAAGATGACAGTGCATCCCCGCTCCCTGCCACGCCCTGCAACACTGTCAGTGCCTGGCTTGGCTCTCCCTGCCTGTGGGCACTGTCCCTCCCTGCTCCCGGGCTCTGCACCATCCAGTAGGGCACAGGGCCAGGGTGGCTGTGCCATGGGACAGGAGCACACACGGCAGGCAGGGGACAAGGCTGCACAGGGCAGCCTCCACAGCCCCGTGTGCGGCCAGGGTGACACTGGGGGTCAGGCAGCGGGCCAGGGGGTGTAGGGGCCCTACACGCACGGGGCCTCTGGAATCACCCGCACCCTGCTCCGGGCACGGAGCAGTGCCAGCAGCCTCACCAAGCCCTGCAGAGGCACACCCACACCAGCCCCAGCTCCGAGTGAAGGTTTGAGCGTGCCTGGCTTAGACCTGCTCTGGCTCCTGTGTCGAAGAGCAGAAACACCCCCACAACCCCGCAGCCCAGCACCAGGCAGGGGATGGGGATGACACTGGAACCACCGCGACCCCACAAAGGTGCCGTGCTTGTCTGCAGCCCCCGCAGTGCTGCCAACAGCCCCCAGGGCAAGGAAGGCACTCCGGGAAGCAGCGGCTGCACCCGGCGGGGAGCGGGGACCCTGAGGTTGCCCCATGTCACAGAGGGGTGCCAGGTGACTCTTGTGTCCCCCCGCCCCTCCCACTGCTTCCCCGCAGCACGGGCCACAGGCTGGGCGGGGGTGCTTGGGGAGCACCGGTGAAATCACTCTCGGGGAGCCCGGGAAGGGGATCCCTTGAGCCCTGGCTGCCGCCAGCGGGGCCCGCAGAGAGCCCTGCCGGGGCTCGGCTGCCAGAGACCCCGCAGGGCCCGAGCTTTGTTCGGGCGCCGGAGGCCGGGGCGGCCGGCGAGCCGCGGGGACAGCGACAGTGCCCGGGGACAGCGACAGTGCCCGGGGAGCCGCAGGGACAGCGACAACGACAGGGCGGGGAGCGCCTCCCGATCCGCGGGGGCTCTGCCCGTGCCCGCAGCGATGGCGGGAGGCTGCGGCG
>VWYP01027468.1:0-31142 GCA_013400435.1 Pycnonotus jocosus | reverse complement strand
ATATGGGAGGTTTCTACAATTGCAGGACTCTCCTGGGCAGGCTGCTGTTGTAGGACGTTACAAAAAATAACAGAAAAAACTTCTCTCTCTCAAAGACTGAATGAGTGACTATTTTACAAGTGGTACTGACCTAGAGTTTTTAAGTTTTGCCTCTTTACATTGCTTATAGAAACTGAACAGTCTTGTAAAGAAAGGAAGAGTTTTGAAAGTTTTCATCCGTTGTTTTTTTTTCCCTTTCCTCTTCTTTTAATGTGTCTGTTAATAAACTATTTGTTTTGTTTTTAAGTCGGGC
Organism: Pycnonotus jocosus; assembly: GCA_013400435.1. Classification (NCBI taxonomy): domain Eukaryota; kingdom Metazoa; phylum Chordata; class Aves; order Passeriformes; family Pycnonotidae; genus Pycnonotus; species Pycnonotus jocosus. The sequence continues at coordinate 30,850 of VWYP01027468.1, read as the reverse complement.
CTGTTTTGCCTTTTTCTCCCAAAAATACTATCTCATATTTAGTAAACAAAATTTGGTAAATATCAAACCATCACTATAATTGGTGGCCCATACAGGGAAAAGAGGAATAGTAACCCAAACCCTTCACACAGCCAAAGGTTGCAACCAGCCACACACGCCACTTTGAGCAGACAGGAACCAGCCCCAGCTTGAAAACCACAGGGTTGTGAAAGAGTCATATTCTGCTGAAGCTGATAATTCAGATGAGAAGTGTCAATTAGCAGAGGCACTGTCTATGGCTGTAGATGCATAATTAATTGCGCTGTACTGGCTAGATCATTCAGGCATGGGAACATTGAACTATCTACCAACTGCAGCAGATCAAAACTAAATTAACTGACTGACCACAACCTACACCCTTGCAGGCACCCCTTTCATCTTATGCAACAGGAACTACTTTGAGCACACTGGCATCTCACAATAACACATAGAGGTGGAAAATTGCTGTTGCAATACAGGAAGCCCAAAACCACAGCAGAACTTGAACTATACATTGCCCCTGAGGTCCATCTCACATTTTGACCAAAGAATCACCCTCTCCTACAAAAATGGGAAGCTTGTATTTCTTGGTGCTGCTTTTTACAGTCCGCCTAAACTTGAATAAATGTAAAAACAAGGTATCAGTTGACTGTGTATTTAGGCAGGTTAGAAACTGTGTTTTAAATGTATGATTAGATGATGTACAGCACAATAAAACTGACTGAGGCCTGGAGAATTTACTGAATACTTTATCGGACTGCCTTCAGAAACAAAGCAGTAGTACACAGTAGGGTGATGTATTATAAATGCGTCCTTTTCACAAGATCTCTAGTGATTTTGCCCACAGTTTCTTACTTCTAAGTGAGTTATCACAAGCCATTGATTCCTTACAAAGTTAACAAGCAATAAGACAAGTTAACCTGGTGCTATTATGAGGCAATAATGTTGCCATCAGTGCATGCAACCACTGTATTTTGTTCATTTTTCCCTCAGGCACAATATAAAGAAGCCTGATCACATTTTTCAGCCACTATTCCACAATTAGACTGTATGTAAAACACATAAACAGCAAAAGCATGCTGCAATTCAATTCTCTGTTAATCTGGATGATGAAATAAAGCGACTTCCATTAAGCCATTAAAAGAGAAAAATTAGAGAGAAACCAAGACTATCAGTATACTCAAACATGAAGCTAAGTTCAGTTTTGACATACCAGTATATGTCAATATAAACCAATTTAAATACGTATTCTTACTAGAAGAGGTCAAACAATTATCAAGCTTTTGCTAAACCCATTATAAAAGCAGTAACTGGCAGCTGCACTGTCAAGACACATGAAAAACTTTTTTTATGCTTCCCCTCTCAATCTTTCCCTGCTATCTATATATGGATGCTATCTCTGCACAGCAAATAAAACCATGTAACTACACCTATAGAGACTCTGAAGCAGTCAAAGTACAAAACAGCTACTTGTTTTAGATCTGTGCAGGACTTGAATTCTAGTCTTCTAGCAAAGGAGCAAGAACATTACACATAATTTCGTTTCCATAAATCCATCTTAATAATCAGAGAGTACAGTGGCACTCACAAACACTGTCAGGTTCTAGTTTTGATGGCATTATTCTTGTTTCAAACACACAGATACACACACGTGGCACACACAAAGCTCATGAGCTGCATAACAATACGGAGCAAACAGCTTCTCATTTACAGTGGGCTGAGCAGCTCTCTTGAAACCATTGGCATTTCATGTTAGCAACTGAAAAGCTAGGAGAAAGTCACATCATGTTCTCAGGCATGACGTTTTACAGATGCAATACACAAAAATACACCTTCCAGTTCTTCATATTGTATTGAAATGAAACCACGTCCTAAACTGATGCACACTAACCTGCACCAACAGATCTCACTCTCCAGTCCCTTTCCTTCAGAGGGTGGACAAGGGAAGCCATTATGCACCCAAGGTTTCCTTTCATGAAGTACATTTCCTATTTACTTCTCACATCCCAGTTGTTTGGAAGCTTCCTCATTAGCTCCCTTCAACTCCCCCAAATCCCAGTGCCACTTAAATTACCTACAATGCACTCACAGTAATACTAGCAAATCATAATTTGGAGAAAATTAATGCTTAGAGAAATTATCTCACAGTGAGTTTCAATTTTTTGTTTATATTCCCCAAATACACAAAAACATAAAAGAATTTAAGGTAGTAAGTAATCAGAGATACAGAGAGAAAAAAGCCAACATAAAAACTGTTTCTACGCCTGCTGTGTTGAACATCATTATTCATGTACCAAAACAGAAGTTTCTGCTGAACTTAAATGTTCATTGCCAAAGATGTAGCACAAATTATGCATTTCTAGCAGTTTTGCAAGCTGTCTTTGATTTCAGACTCACAAAATCATAATTGCAAGAAAAACTATATTGTACATTAAGAAAAATATTTAAACTAAAATTCTGCTTTGGCATTACAACACATTCCATTCCATAAATGTATTTAAATGATATTTTAATAGGCTTGAAGAAGATAATGACAATAAAGTGATAACAGCACAAGGGAAAGCCATCTACAAGTGCCAAGAGATTCATAAGGAAACAGTCTCAACACAAAGTCCCACTTTCGTAAAAGATATGATGATGCAATTGTTTAGATCAGAAGCAGTACAAATGACTACCTACCTCTTGGGACAGGAAGGGAATGACTTGTGCACATATCGCATTCAGCCTCTTGACAATTTCTGCCTGTAAGTCACAACAAAAAAAGAAATTCAATTGCATAAATTCTCAAATGCAACTGTCACCCATGAATCCTAAAGAGACATTTGTTTGGTTTTTTCAACTCTGACCATCCTTTGGCCAAGAGATGTTCCCAAAATAACAAAAGTGTTTGCACACAGATCCAAACGTACTTAGGAAGCTAAGTAATTTCTGGCTAAAATCTTTTCCTTAAAAACCTCTATTTAGAACTGATACAAAGAGTAGTTCGTTTTGATTACACAGTCACAGGAATTAAAAGAACAGAATCTTCAGGAGATGTAACAAAATAGATTTACAAAATTCGGTGTATCAAACTGAACTCTCTCCTAGACACAAAAGGAAGGATCATTTCAAATAGTAGCAATGCCATTGTAAGCAAAGGGAGCAAATACACCATTTACTTGTAACAGTATCATGAGAACATTAGCATTGTAATATACAATCTTAATCATTCTACCATGTATTTCAGAAAGGAATACTGCAGTCTTGTAGCACACTTATGCTGTTATCTATTCTCCTGTTTAGTACCAGTTACTTTCATGTGGCAACTGTAACCACAAGTTAATATACACAATGTTTTACTTTCATACAAAAGATAAATTCTCCGTATTTAATCTGAAAATCTCAATAGAGACAAAGGACATCTGTTTAGATAACATAAGAATTACAGCTCCAGAAGCAGAATATTCAAAGCCACACACACTTTCCTACCATAAATCATAATTTTCTTACAATAAATTCTTCATTTTATGATCAGACAGAATGCTTTTCCTCTTGCAAAATTATGAATCACGTGATGAATGTCATACTAACACACAATTTAGCATTCCCTCTTCTAAAAGCAAACCTTCCAGCCTTTTTGCTATGCTGTCTTTTAAATGGCAAACACTTGGAAAAGAATCTATAGCTCAGAAAGGCTCACAAGTAGCAGTAAAAAATGTTATTTTATATTTTCATATAAAATAACCCTAGGTTCAAGGAATATTACAGTTACAGAGCTATGTAACCAGCAGACATGGTTTACAAGAGGTAAGAGCACATGTGAAACTAACTCTGCCCCCTTGTGCATACTGGGTGGTACACACGAGTTAATACATGTTATTTTGGAATATAACTTCTTCCTTTCTCTGAAATCCATCTAGATTCCCATTTGCTATTTATACAGCAATTTCTATATTAAGCTGTCCTTGTATCTCCCCACTGGTCTTCACTGCTTATGCAAGTCCTCGTCTCATTAAATTTACACATTTTAGTAATTTTTTTGCATTTGTCTACTGATACATCTTTTCTATTTATTCAGAAGCATAGGCACTTTATAGGATACCTTATAATATGTTCTGTTCAGCAAAAATCTAAATTATCCACAGATTTCAAATGCACCTATAATATCAGATATCCCACAAGGCAAAACTTAAACATTCCTTTAAACAGACAGCATTCACTACACTAGTTGACAAGGAAATTTATTGACTGCTTGTTAATAGCAGCAGGGCACAGAGCAGCACAGGGAGCAACAAGTTGTGTGCACCTAAGCTCCAACCAGAAAGGCTGCATAATCCAATACAGCACTACCTGAGTAACAGCACTACTTGATTAAGGAAATGTAGACTGTAATACAAGGCACAGCTGTAAAGTACCTGTTCTTAGTGGTTCAAGCACCATTCATCTAGTAATTTCCAAATTCTGAGTTCCAGCCACACCACTATTTTTTTGGAGATATCTCCTGAGTGCCCTAAAGCCAGAGAGGAAACTACACATTCTGTTCTTCAATGCTTTTCCACATAAGCAGAAAATCCCCAAGTGCCCATGTCTTGGCATAAGCTGAAGCCACTCTGACCTGCCATTTAACACATACATGAGCCTTCGTAAAAAATAAGGCACATCATGTTTTCCTCTGCTGCAAAACAACTCCTCCCCACCTTTAAAATGCCTGTCACAACCTTGCCCTGCACAGTTCCATGGGGGCAGCCTTTGGAAAATCACTCTTCTACCTCCACCACATTAGCTGGATACCTTTACTGCACTGCTAAGGAACTGAGAACAAAACCAGCTCCAAGTGCCACGTAGGATCTCAGCATCTAATTTTAAAAAGCTTGTAGATTCATAGATTTTAAGGCCAGAGGGGACTGTTACAATTGTCTTATCTGATCTCCTGGGTAACACGGGCTGTAAAACTTCACTGGCTTCCCCATCAAACCCGTAAATAACTGTTCAGCTAGGATATAGTTTAGTCAACAAAAATCATTTTATTCAATTCACTTTGAGACATTTCTTCTCAAGCAAGGTACTCAACCATAGATATTTCAAGCTATTTCAATTATGATATTGTAATTTTGATCATTTCTCTCCCCCCTCCACCAAGAGAAGTATGTCTCTCTTCTACTGCTCTTCTGGCCAAAACATGGCTGAAATATATTTGCTCAGTATTTATATAAAAATTCACCTCTGGCAGATTCTGAAGTTGGGAAATGTTCAACTAAAAAGAGTTTTCTAAAATGCTGTAAGTAACTGAAAACAGGTAGCTGGATATGCACAGTTACACGACTGCAATAAATCTCTTGAAATCAACCCCACTGGAGTGCAGAACAAATCCTTTAATGCTGTAGGCAGGGAAGTGAGCTGATGGAGACAGCACCCAGCTCAGCCTATGGAGAAGAAAAACAGCTAAAACAGCTTCAAGTGATGTTGAAACACTCCTCAGCAGCATTTCTCTGCTAGGCTGGTCACAACAAAGCCAAAAAGTCCTTGCTCTGCCAAAGCGTTTGCATTTTTTCCTTATTAAATCAGTCTTCGCTTTCCCTAACAAAGAGCATTCCCAGTTGCATGGTTGTTGCATACAGCTACCTTTTATCATCCTCCAAGCTCAGGCAGCAAGCAAACAGCCCAGCTGAGCAGCAGCAGACTGCAGAGACACAGCACAGCTGAGACACCGACTGCCTACCTTTGGAGACCACACGCAGTCTGAGGGCACAAAGGAAAACACCGTGTGCGTGCACAAATGATAGGAAGGTGCACGCTCTGTACCACGGAAAGCCTCACACCAGACATTTTCACACGGTAAATATGAAGTACACTCTGTCTCAATAGTGCAACTGTTTCGATAATTAACTGCGAGAGATAATGCCACAGCAACAGGCTTGATTGTCTTCCACAAAACGTAGGAGAGAAAGGAGTTAGCTGCCAGAAGCCAGATGAGTGAGTTTTTTGAGATGCTGCCCTGAAGCTTGAAGGTGTAGGTACTGATGACATAGATTAGCATCTCAGTAGACCTACTCCTAGTACCACTCCCCCCCCCCCTCCCGGAGGAAACTCATTCTTCTTTGCCTACCGTACAAACTCTGGCACAAGGTAAAGCACAACTCCACACTTCTACTCACACACATTTTAAAACCATACATTTGAACAACAGTTTAGGATTTTTTTTTTTCCCCTGTTAGCCACTAGGTCAATGGGTTTTTCATGCTCAGTCTAACTGCCAGGAGAAGGAAAAAGTATGATTTCATAAAACCAGGCATCCAATTCCTCACATGGAAAGCCGAAGTTGCCTCGGAAACATGGCTGCTTCCAGAGTAATCTAATTTTACTTCTTTTGTCCCACAGGACCAGGCTTTAGGGAGGCTTCATTTATTTACAGGCCCTTCCAGTGGGCTTCAGTTATCAGCCAGCAGTGCTATGGACACACACACTTCTAATGGCCTATGTTTTGAAACCAAGTCTAATCTGATGGCACAGTGCCCAAACTCCTTTTCCAGCATAGCCATTAAAGGATGTAGGTTATTGCTGTTGTCACCATTGATATTTGTCATTGTAATGTAATTAGGGCCCTAAAATGATGCATTACAGCCCTTGGCACAGCTTCTATTAAAATCTTTTCTTCTGCTCACTGAACTGCGACCTGCTTTCTGATGAATAACAGACAGACAGCTTTAGGGTGAGGAACAGATTCATCAAAGTAGTATTTTCCAGCTCTGGAAATAAAATAAATAAATAAATGAGTAAGAGGGCAACCTAAAAAGAAAAACACATGGTGGGGGGGTTGAGGGGGAAGGAAAGCAAACAGCGTACTTGAATTTCATCTGACCACTTGAAAATCTGATTGCATCTAATGAATCTTTCTTAGGACAATATATTCCCAGCCTGTGAATCACATGGTTAATCAGGGCTCTAATCTGCTATCCATCAGCCTATGCCAGCACTGTAAATTCCAATTACATTTATAGGTTATGTGGGTCATGCATTCCCGAACAACTATATTCGCGGATATCCCATGCAAACTGGCACGTTTTCTGAAATGCTGTTGTTAGTGTTACTGAATGTTATAACACTATTCAAAGCTTTATGAAAGCTCCTGATAAACAACTGCTAAATTATTGCCTGTGGATACAGCGTGACGCTCTGAAATAGCATTAATGGCCCAATAAAAGGGTGACTGTTCACGCCAAAATATAAAAAAGATAGCTTTTCCTGCCACAGTTTGTCAAATCTGTTAACGAACACCGACACTTCTATTACCCCTTTCCCTGAACACAAAAGATGCTTGGTTTTGCCTAAAAACACACCAGCATGGAACCAGAAAAGATGAAGGAAAGGCAAAAAGGAAAAGCTTGGGCTCAAATTGCCTTTCTGCTTATGTAGTGAAAGCCTGTATTGTTTGCATCTTTTGGAAGACACCTACAAGACACTGTTTTAAAAATTTTCATCTCTTTTCACAGCCACTTACGTGACATCATTTTTTAAAAGATTAAATATTTATTAACTACAATGTTAACTNAAATTAAAAATTTTTTAACTGCAATTTTAACTTTTTTTTTTTTTTTTTTTTTTTTTTTTTTTTTTGCATATCAAGAGATGATAATAAAATCACTGTGCCAGAATCTGATCCCAGCAAAGTTATGAAGAATCAGTTAACAGTTCTTTCAGCATTGTTGCAGGGATTCAACATGAGAGCAAAAGCTTAGGTTTCTGATTCAGACAATGAAATCTTTTTGACCCCACATTTAAATTGTACTTTATTTCCTAAATACACCCCAAAACCTGACACCTTGAGCTCACAAGTGTTCATAAGGTGTTCTGAAAAACATTCAAAGGTGTCTGTATACAAGACCATACCTTAGGCCACAGGAGGTGACCCAGTCTATGAAGGGGGCTCAGTAAAGATGGCCCTTGGAGTACAACCATGGCTCCACCACTATCAGTTGTGGGAAGAGAGGAGCATGTGATGGACCATTACACTGCTAAATCCCTTTCAGGATAGCAATGTAGTGGTTTAATACAATTTACCCTTGCCACACACAGCTAAAATAGGACATAAGCACTCAGTTAAATATGTTCAAGTCCCTTAATTAGCTTTTTAGCATATGTCCAACTTCTTAGCACTGATGGAAATTTAAAAAGAAGCAAGAGTCATATAAATTCCAGATACTGAAGTATTCAGAAATGTTCTAACAGATAGGGAGTTAAGAATAAAATTTGTTGCTCAAAAATACCTATTTGCACTCCCTTTTTCCTGGGGAAAAAAAAAAAACCATAAATGATTCTGTGGAAAAAGGAAAATTGGGATTTTATTTATAGCACATAAACTTTGGGAAAATATTTCCACTATATTTCACAAAGTTCCATGGTTATTACAATTACAAAAAATTGCTGGCAAAGAATTACCACTGGAGGCTCTAGGTTTGTCAGTGGAATGGAAACAAAACTACTATATATGTACTGTTGAAATAAACCAGAATAATAAAACATTATTGGGAAACCCATTTCAGCAGCCAGTAGGAAGAAGAATATATGCAATTACGCTTTCAGAAAAATAATCTGAAACAACTGTTATTTCAGGTTTAATTTGTTCTACACAATGCAGCCTTTGCCAAAAAGATCAATCTAGTTTATTAAGTGCTTACCAAGAACACATGCACACACCCTAAACAAGCATTTCACAAATTAGTGAGAACAAAAAAACATTATTACACTGTATGAAACATATCATGATTCTGAATAAAGCAAGCAAAAAAGCTAATCTTAGTATTTCACAGAAAATTAACTCTTCATTCATAAAGAAGAATGTGTTTTGTTTTAATCACAGACTTTTGTCTGGAAGTGCTTACTATAGTTCTACCAAACTGGAGGAAATACTACAAGTCTTGAATATGAAATTTCTGTTCAGCCCTAAAGGAATGGTGTTTGGAAACCAAGACACAAAGAGTCTAGCCTTGTAGTCAAAACAAGTGGAGGGAAAAGACTTTCTTACCTTCTCTGGTAAGAAGGGCAATAAAAAAAAAAAAAATCTTATTTACTAAGCCAATTGCTGATGTTTAGGAGATACAATTTGAGCAATGCACATACAAGCTGAATTGTAACCACCACCACCAGACTTCCAAATAACCACAGATACCATTCTCCACCTCACCTTCCCACCAATTTTTTACAAACATCCCAGCTGAGCTCATAAAGTGATGTAACTTTCCCTTTTCAAGTTAATTTAGTGTTTTGTAAGTTAATTTAGTTGGCTATTTTGCAAAAAATACTACAAGCAGCAGCATAAGCAATAAACTGGAGTGGCAGACTTCTCAAAAATCAATTTTCTAATGTACATACCACTCTGTGGGCTGCTGAAGTGAATGGATAAGACACAGCTTTTATTTAATGTCTCAAGAATCATATGGAGCTGAACTGAGCAGGAAAGGATACATCCTGAATCATTCATGATTAGGACAATAAAAAGCAAGTCAAGTAGGATGACATATAAACATGCATCAAGCCTGTCACCTGATGAAGTCGATGTTTTTTTTGTTAATATCAACTTACATCAGCAAGTAAGGGACCAGAAATGCACAGCCTGGAGACTACCAAAGTTCTTCAGCTGCTCAGGCAGCCACAAAGCTGCATCCTGCCCTGCCTTGACATATGTACCAGCAGAGCACACAGAAAAAAGGCTGCAAGTGGAACTTGAAATGACAATGACTGGCTTCAATTTCCCTTCCTCAAAGGCAGCAGGAAACACTTGCTGAAAAATCAGACAGAAATGAGTAAAAGGACACTGCCAAAAAGAAATGCTGTTTCCATCAGCAAAGCTTTGAAGTCCTCTTTAAGGTACTATGCCTTCACCTACAAGCAATTCTCAGCATTTCACAGCAATACTTTTTTTTAAATATGTCCTCATTACATAGGGATGAGAAGTTTCCACTACTCTCTACCAATTTTTAGACTGTGACTTCACAGTTTAAAAAAATACAGGAAAAAAAAAGTTTTAAGCTTATAGACCTATGGCACCACACTAAGGCAGCTTCAGTTCAGTATTTTGAATCTGTCCCCCAGCTGCAATTTCGTCAGAATTTACCATTTTAACCTGTCCCACAACTGCTGAAAGACAGCAGCACATGTACAATTTCTTACTATTCAATTTCTGCCCTCACACGCTCTGCCAAAGAGTCTGACCACAGTTCTGCACCTGCTGGAAATGGCACAAGCCAGTCTGAGCCTGTCCTTGCAGCTATACGCATACATTGGGTTTGGACTTCAGTTTAAATCTAGCAAGGGAAAGAAAAGTCTCTTCTGTATTTATTTATGTGACAAGTTTTTTATACTTTGTTTCACAGGGGTGACAGGAAAACTAGTCAGAAAAGAATACAGATCAGTCGTTTCAACGTTATACCATGAAAAATTAAACAAAGAAAAGAAAGGGATTGAGAGAGTAAAAACCTGTTCTCTTAAAACCTGTGCTCAGCCTGAGGTGGTGGCCTTAACTGCTCTGAAAAAATATTAGGGAGCAAGATTTCACAGAAAAGGTGAAAGTATCTAGCATTTTCACCTGAAAGAAACGATGCTTTTAAAATTTACATACATTGTGCTTAAAAAGAGGGTTCTGAATAAAAAAAAAAAATGCTACCATAAAATAAACATTGCAGCAATAATTTTCCCACTACAAAACAGAATTGTCAATGTTCACTTCTGACCCTAGCCAGAACTTCACTTTCATCTGCAAATACATATAAAGGAAGACTCAGAAACAGCTGTAAGTACCTGTTATCCTACATCCACTCTCTATATTATGGCTACACTGCTTACACCAGAGCAGCATGCTTCAAAAGTTAATCACTTAGAAGCTGATGAGCTACTAGAGTTAAGAACTGTAAAGATTGTGACAGATTTCCAGTTACACCTAAAAAGTTATACTTTACAGTCTTGATACTTGCAGAAAGCACTGCAACCAGTGGCAACAGACAAGGGTCTGCCGAGAAAGAAAATTAAGTTTCTCCAGCAAGTGTTGTGCTCTAACAGGTTTTAATGAACTACATAAACCCAATCAATAAACTGATAAAAGCAGCAATCAGAAGTCACCCATAAAAACAAGAAATACAATGTGACTGCTGGACTCAAGTTTATTTTCTTCCAAATTCATCTGGAAGCCAGGAATCAGTCCTTCTGCATCAGAAAGGAGCAAGACTATTTCTCTTCCACCTTTGGTTTCCTTTGTTCACCTGCCTCAGCCCTGCACATTATAAAAGGTGGAGCCCAAAGTTTATCTGATTCATTGATAGTCACACTTGATTGTGTTTGCTTCCAGAAAAAAAAAATACTAGGAATAAACACTGATCTATTTGGTAGACTTGTTAATTCTGTTTACAAGAATTCTCAGAGTGCTTGGAAACTCTGCTGTGTATTACCTTCAACCATTCACCTCTTCTTCCTACCCAGCAGCTCCACAATACACCACAAACAGCAATCAATTAGCTCAATAAATAAAAAGACAAAAAGTATTTATTTAAAGCAAACAACATTTTAACTCATATTTCATTACCAGGGAAATGAGCAATTTCTCAGATGCAATTTCGGCAGATTAACACAACAGATTCTAGTATTTGAAACAATAGACAAAAATATTTCCCCTTTTAAGCCAATATAGAACAGCACAGCTTTCACATCCCTGAAACAGGTGAAGAAACAGCGTAGTGGATTCCGTGGCAATGATATTATCAAGTTTCAATTTTGAATCCCTACAAAGACAGAAATTCAAATAAGGCCTGTTACTCTCTCACATTTTAAACCAAGTGAAGTATGAACCTGCTAATTCTTTCTCAAGATAAAGAAATGTTCCATACTTTATCAAATCCCAGCTGCTGGAATAGAGTGATCATCTGAGAACCAGAGTACATTTAAGACACCTTTCTTCCTTTCTGATCTAAAGAATTTTTTGTTTGTAATATCAATACACTACAAGTGAAAGTTTACTAAAATACTAGGAGTGTATAAGTAATGCACATTTTCTTCTACTCCAAATTTAAATGTAAGTTTCAGCTTCAGGTGTTGGCTCACGATTTCATCATGCTTGAGATGGCAATGCCACAGACCTGCAGAAGCACCAGCTGAAAATTTCCAGTACCCTGTAGGTAAGGGCAGCTTGTCACTATGAGCTTACACCAAGGATGACAGAGCCAGCGAGGAACCCAACTCCCTTTCTCTGGAGCATGTTGCCCTGAGAGTACAAGGGACAGTGCCACGGACCTGGGGAGCTAAGCAGAATGTCCAACAGATACGGACTAGACATTCCACACTTCACACATCTCTGCCACCACAGAGATGATACTGATTCCTATTTGTATTTCACAAGAAAAAGACTCTGCAGCAACCAGCTCAACAGGAGGGGGTTCCTGATGCAGCAGAATATTGCTTTCCAAAGAGGAAGAACAAAAAAAAGGATTGTAGTTCCAAATCCTATTGAGAAGAAAATATTGATATGAATTGCCATTGCTCATAATTTCAAGCATCGTTCATCATAACTACCTCTGCTGAAAATTACTATTCCGATTTCAGCATCTCTGCAACTAGGATTTCTTGCTATTTTTCCTCCTAAAAAAAAGGACAATGAAAGAACAGGTAATTTAAGTCTTTAACATGTGAATACCTAACAAGTGGTAGTTTCACCAGGGAAATACATCTAAAATAATCAGGTAGTTTACAATTCTCTTTTTAGCCTCCCCAAGAAGACACATTTGCAAAGCAAATGCTAAGACATTTCTAAGACATGCACACTTAATAAGTTCACAAAAATTCCCTTGTCCAGGACAGTTGGATACACTAAATGTATCTTGATGTTCAATTCATTTGAATGGCATTCTCCCAGTAAAACTCCTACCACAACAAACAGAATCTGAGTCAAGCAACATCTAATTGCATTTATCTTTAAATTACATCAGCATTATTGAAGTTCTCACACACTCCTCATCAAAAAAGGATTTCAACGTAAAATAACTTTTTGTAGAAAAATAAAGTTTAAAACAATGCCATAAAAAGCAGAACAGGAGGAATGGAGCAAGAAGAACTCTCTGGTTAAGAAATGTATATTTCATGGAACATTTTCCAGTGTGTAACTCCTGTGGCATCACCCTTTGTGGAGAGCTACTATGAACTGCATTAATTTCAGACAAATGCTCAAGACACACCACATGTTAAATGTGCTTTTTATGACACACCTACAAACTCTAACAAGAACATCTAGAACACAGAAAATGTAACATCAAAAGTAAGCAAATATAGGGAGGAAATAACTTTCTAAACAGATTAACCATGTGATCAAAGCAGTTCTCCTTAAACATGTTCTTACCAAAAAAGGCATCAGTCAGAACAAGATTCTTTCACAAAGGTGTACCAGTTTCACACCCATGATCCTCTACTATAAATATGTCTGGGCCAGAAATATGGATTGCACAATTATGCACTAGGCACCAAAGAGGCTCTCCCTTTACCCAGCTACTCTTCCTTGCTCCATTCTTCTGTTGGCAATATTTCTGTGGGCATGTGATAAACTAAGCAATGAAACTATCCTCATTAAAGCAGAGCTCACTTCCAAATGAAATTATTATTTTTTTGAAATACAAACACCAACCCAAACCTAGTTTACCACAAGGTTGACTCAAATGCAGGATCACCCCTTTCATTACCACCACCATCTTCTGCCTGCTCAAAGTGCACAGAAGACTTCAGTCCTAGACACACAAAATGTCCAAGATGAGACTCTTTCAGAACACTCCTTTGAGTCAGAAAACAAAAGCACAGTTAAGGGAGTAAACCACGCAGCAGCATTTCTGTCAAGCTGCTTATCTTATTAGAGATATCAGCAGTTCTCTGGGCAAGATAAGCCATCCTGTTTCACTTCCTCCACTACACTACCCACCAAGTCATATTGGTATCAATCATATCCTAAACTTTTCACCTCTCAGGTTAGTATCATGATTGGTTTAGCTTTAAGTTTCAACTAGCCTTTAGAGCCACCTGTTAGATATATGGTAAATCAAATCACCAATACCCAACTTCACAGTGAATTTAAAACAATCAAGAAATATAAACTGGTGCAAATTAGTGGCGTACATATCAAGTCATCACTGGTCAAATGAAGAAATTAAATACTGTGGTCAAACTGTGAGAAAAAAACCATACTCACAAAACAATGAATGTTTTTTTTAGTTGCAGCAGACAGAATGAGAGAAAGCAGAACATTTCTGTGCCCAGTTTCCTTTGGATTTAATGGGTTTCTGGATTTTGACATGGAATAATTCTATGGTTTACCAAAATGCAGTCTCTGGGCTTGTTAACTTCCTATTTAGCTTGCTAGTTCTGTAATCTTGCCACTCTTAATCAAAAAGGTTTTAGGTGAGCATTTACATGAAAAATTCTCATGCAAATCCAAACATTTTTACCCACAAAAATACTCAGAGATTGGATATATTCTGGTTTATGAAAATCTGTTTTGCACAAACTATGATAATTATTCCTTTTTGTAATAGCAGCTTCTCATGACAATCCGAGACTTAGTTGTGCTATTCTGTTAGCATCAGAAATTTGCCAGAAGTACAAGAATGGAAACCTTAAAATTACTGAACCCCCTACCAACAGTTTGCAAACCTGCTTGGGTAAAATCATTATCTGTTTTTCACAGAAGAAGCAGAAAATGCTGGGAGGAGTAGGATGGAAAATAGTTTTGATGACAAGCAGCTAGCTCAGACCGTGCCTCCTTTGCGTGAGCTTCAGTGAAGATGAGAAAGCTGGAAAATATTATACTCCAATATAAAGTGACATCACTTTAAAATTACTGATTTATTTATTGAAATAAGTATTTTTTCACTACTATAACACACCAAGCATGGGTGAAAGCAAGGGAAAGAGAAGTGAGAAAACATTTTTTTTTTTTTATGTCACCAACAAGGGATACAATTACATTTACCATCACAAGTATAACTTCTGCTCCTGAACATAAACCCAAAGTTGCCTTAAACTAGCTACAGAATAACTCAAGGAGCTGGATAAATAATCAGCACAGTAAAACCTTGCCAACTCCTCAGTTATTAGGACCTGAGCAAGTCTGTTCAACAGCAGTTAAAGCACACCTAATTGTACTTCAGTCATACTCTTAAATACCATCCACATGCACCAAACACCACTTTATATTAACTTTGTACCTGTAAACAAAGTCTTCAAAACAGATGCCATTTTTCTGCAGGGTAAAGCAATACAAAATTACTCTCAATATCCACCATAGAACCTGTTTAGGGCTTATGTGATATGGTTGTAAATCAGACTTTCTCCACCTCTACTGACTAACCCAGACTGTACATTGAGACATTTTATAATTTTGTTAAATTCATGGCATAGCTGTTCTGCATCCAAAGTTGACTCCCTTTTGAGAGAGGGTAACCACAACAGTTAGAAGCAAACTGATGTTCAAATACAGAAAGTGATCTGCTTTACCACCTAAATTCCACTGCTCCACCAAAGTGGAAAAGCAGAGCAGTGTTTCAGTGGAGAGAACAAGATATCAAACGTTTCCTTTATATTGTGTTGAAGAGAGTCCTTAGACTACTACTTCTTTTCAAAAGTTCAACTTGCATTTATGCTCCAATTACATTTGCAGCTTCTCTCATGTAGGGTATTCATACACTGAGGAGTGATGATGATTCAGTCACAGCTATGATCCTTACTACTGAATATGAAGCTGGTTTGCCTAATCTTTTGACATCTCACATTGTCATTACCTTCCTTCCTTCAACCTCTGCAACAACTAAATCAAGAAAGAGCCTTGAGGAATTCATTGTCTAGTGGGCAGGTAAAAATACAATCGTGGTTAAAAAGAGACTGGGAAACTAGCTATTTGAGAGCTACACCAAGATCCTGCCTCAGACTAATTCTGCCTAGTTCCACACAGAAGCACCCAGCACAGAAAAGTGTATCAAACCCCCTATTTTTCCTAATTTTACAATGTAATTACTTGTACCAGAGAACCAAGATCCCACAGTGCTACAACCACTGCATGCATAGCTGTACATGCATTGTAAAGGTTTGGGCACACAGTGTCATGAATACTACCACACAAGCTAAGAAATTTTGTTCTGGCTTTCCCCAAAAAAATCCCACCCTGGTAAAAAAGCAGTATTACCCCACTGTCCAAATGGAGGATATGGGCTGGGAAGATAAGACTACCACAAGCAAACTTCCTCAACAGAAATCAAAGCATTGACTGCATTACCACTACTGAAAGGTACATTACTGGAACCTGTTAATTACAGCTGGGACGTGAGACAGCAAAGTTCACATGGGAAACAATAGGAGGACAGAACTGTCTTGGGAAAAAGCACTCTGCCCCAAGCATCCTACCCTATTAGATAAACACAGACACTTCTAAGTGACTCCTATGTAATAACATCTCACCTCCCATTTCTTAACACACTGCTCTCCAAACAATCCCCTGTGGTAAGGGCAATGCTTCAGGAAACAATATTACTTCCCAGACAGAGATCTGAAGCAGTGAAAGCCACAGCTGAAGTCTCCAGAAGATATGTAATGGGATTTTTAAAATGTCTTAGCAGACCAGATATGTAATTCTGCAGGAAGTTAGCAAGAGATAAATACTCAAGAGGATTTTCTAGAATACCTAAGCAGATGGGGGCTTCTACCCTTACTTACAGCTATGTAAATGTAGCTTTGCATCCTAAAAAAACACAGCACGTTACCAGAAAAATCCTAAACTACAGTCTTCAGCCCCCAGTTTCCTCACTCATGACACAGTGATGAAGTCACCAAAAGGGCATACAAGTTTCCATCTTCAGCACTGAAGCTACCCACTAACCCCGCTGAGTCTTTGGTGTGATCAAGTTCTTTGTCATACACCTCACAACTCAGCCCTGCAAAAACCCTATCCCTGCAACTCCTGCTACTCAGTGCTTCTCCAGCCATATTCCCCAGAGAGCTGAGAAGCTCTGCTAGCATTATTCACACATAAGACACAGCAGCAACATATTAAAAAAAAAGAGTGGAGATCAGACAGACTTCTGTGTAACAGCTTAGTGGTGAAAGAGTTTAGTCAGACCAATACATACATTACTTATATTCTTTCTTTACTTCTCTTTCCCCATCTAATAGGTTTTTATGAAAAGTGGAAATACTCCCTGTTTTTCTCCTGGAGAAGGAATGTCTTTTTTCCAGGCCCTGTTTAGAACCATTGTAAATGAAAAAACAGCACAGACTAAATCATGTAAATAGGTTTTGGGCAGGGAGTGTAACCCAGTACAACTCATTCAGCTGACCAGAGTCTTTGCAGGGGGGACAGCACAGCATGAACCTCTCCTCTTTCAGCTTTACTGGACCATTAAGAATCTCACACAAATCAGAGTGTTTTCTGTTGGGTATACCAATCATTTTCCTGGGAGAGAAGAAACATGGGTTCTGCTAGTACAAAAAAAAACCAAAAAAAAACCAAAAAAACNACAGCTTTTTTGTTTAAGAAAAATCCATACTATGTTTATACTTTGATATAAACATTAGGTGCCACTCTTCAAAAAGTGATTCTGAAACTAAGCCAAGGCAGTATGTACTGACAGGACAAACTTTGGTGACTTCAAGCAATGAGAGATTTGAGACACTCCTGCAACTTCAACATCTCCCTAACAAGTACCCTCCATGTGTGCAAGACTTCCTTGGTACCATGCTGCATCCCTTAACTTACATCACATGCATCAAGCATTTGTGTACTCTCATTCTACAGCCCAGGGGTGCAAAAGTGCCCACAGCATTGCTCCCATCTCGCTGCAGAGAGCAGCCAAAGTAGCTTATCCAAGGTCTCACAGGAATCCCTCTACAGCATGGTACAGAAACTTGCACTAGCTTCTCTCCAGGCCCTGGATCTTGGCAGCTGCATCTCATCCACCTGAGAGCTTTCTGCCTTGCTTTACGTTAATACAGAGAGGCATTTCCTGTGTCTACAAATTTTCAGGACCTCCAGGTCCGTCGCAGGCTTAAAAAAACCCTCTTGACCCTTAATGCAGTGCATACTTACAGTTGCATTTTTCTTTTGAAATGTGTAAACTAAGATTATCCCAGGATTCTTTCACCTACACAAAGCTATGTTAAAAATCAAGGCTTCAGATAAACCACGCCTCTGAGTTCCAAGCATAATGAGAGAGCTAACAGCAACTAAACAAAGGAAGAAAGATAATTCCCTACACTCACAAGGCCTCTATGTCCATTTGACTGAAAGTATATTTGAAAAAAAATGTGGCATATACAAAGAAGCTAGATATTTGTATCTGCAAAGTCTTATGTCTTTCCACAGAAGAAGGTTCTTTAGGTACACCTAAATAGCATCAATAGCAAGGTTGCTAATGTTAGTTTTAAAAGCATCTTGTATACATGCCACAAAACTCACCCTCAAATAGAAACCTACAACCTCAGAAAGAAAAAAGCAACCATATGTATGCTCATGGGGGCCCTCTTCTTGTACAGTCTTGTGGTGATGTTGCTTTTTACATCTCTATATACATGATCAAACCTAAGAACAAGAACAATTTTCATCCTTGGTAGATTGTGGGTTTAGAAAAAATGTCAGAAAGAAACCATGCCCCAGAAATTTCTAGGATGTCACAGGCACACAATTGTAAGACTTTTTCTTATGCTGCCAACAACTGAAGAAGGATGCTTTTTTTTCGGTGTCACTAGTCTGTAGAGATAAACCAGGGAAGTTTGTGGGGGTAAGAAAACTAACTGCCTTGAAGATACCAATGGAAAATGTTCTATTTATGTTCTTCACATTCAAGACACATTATTAGCTTTGTCTTCCACCTCTACAAAAAAAAAAAAAAAGTAGAGACATGCAAAGGAAGCAGAGTATCACTCTTGAATTAATTAAACCAAGAACGTCTACACAATTTACTTTTCAAGAATAAATACATAAAAAGTAACTCTGACATAAAAAGTCCTTTGACATTTGGATGAAGTTGCCAAGGTTATTTCTTTAATACAGTAAATAAGCAGGAAAGCCTCACCAATGCTCAATTTTGCTGTTGTTGTAGATACTGTTTAGGACAAGACAAAAAGAAAACATACATCTTGCCACCAGAAATTAGGATGTACTGATAAAAACTGCAAATAAGCAACATGTTCAGACTGCAACAGCCTTCTGCAATTAGAACAGAAAGTCTACTGGTCAAATTGAGTATGAGAATAGACAATCTAAGCCTTTGTTAACACACTGACACAAGCATACAGGGAGTGTTTTATGCTCTCAGAGTCTTTCAAACTTTGTGTTATTTAAGACTGTGGATGTGTATTTCAAGAAGAGGCACCTATTTTGTATCTAGTCACATGCTCTACAAAATTAGAGAAACCTGACATTAGTGGTGTTGTAGCTGACTCTCTTTTACACATCAGCACAGTGCCATCTTTCAAAGAGGGCACTAAGAAATTGAATGGTTCTCATACTTCCCTCATACTGCAGGGAAGTAGGAGATGTGAGAAGAAAACCAATTAAACCGTTTCCTCCAATCATTCCTTTTTCTTTGCCTTCTCCCTGAAATGGAAAAGTGTTAAGTGTTTTGGCCAGGTTTGGCCTTAGTCCCTTTTCTTCCCTTCTCCAAATGTTATCACAAGACCTGGCTCCGCTATTTCCAACTTCTGTCTCCAAATACAATTAACAGAATAGCAGACAGGAGGACAGCTCAAGTATCAGTGGTGTTATATCTCCTGGTAACCTCTGAAGCATCAGGACAAATGAAACTCCATAGCAGTTAAGGCACTGCTGGACCTTGTTACACAGAGAACATGGGTTTGGAAGGAATCCTCTTCCTTCCACAGCAAACACATATTCATTCAATAATTCTCTAAAATCTCTGATCTAATAATGGACGTTAACTAACTAAATCTTAGATCACGCCCCATCACGTACATATCACCACCATTACAGTGAGAGACAGAGGCACAGAAATATTATGAGACTTTTGCAAAGGGCCTGCAAAGCTCACAAACTCACTGTTGGAGAAACTCCAGCCAGTAATTTGTCACATGCCCTAAATCAAAAATGGCCCCTTCCCTAGATTTGAAGCAAACAAGCCCCTGGATAAGCATCAGCAGGTACCTAGAGCAGGAAACAGAACAAACAACACTGGCTTTTCTCCACAGATCCATGGTGCTTCATGAAGGTTGAGTACTGAACTTTTGCCTCCTGCAGACACCATAAAAATCTAGTCGAGACCCACATCCCTCTTAACCAAAACCATGACACAGTTTGGCTCAAGCTGCTGGACTCAAATGCCCACATGGAGTCCATGCTGCCCCTGGCTTCTTGGCTGCCAAGTAGCAAGACAGATCACTTCAAACCCAGCACAGACAGGTGAAAACACATGGACAAGCACTGTCAGTTACAAGTGTGCTCCGTACCCCAAGCTTTAGCTGTGCTGCACTAGTTATTTTGTCTCTCTTCTATTAATAGGAAAGTGTATGGAAAACAGCACTGTGCCTTCAAAGAAAAAGTCAAGAATCATTTCACATATGAGGCATGGCAGAAAACTCCTTATTCACTCCTGTAAAAGGATTGAAAAGGAGAAAAGTGGCTACCAAGATAAAAACTTTGCTCAAAGATTTCTGTTTTCCCACTTGTTTTAAAAAGTAACATTTGAATTGCATGATAAATTGGTGAAATTGGTTTAGCAGCACATAAAAGGTACTGAGAAAGAGAGATAAACCAGATAGCCAAGTATTTTAATCTGGAAGTCTCATTGTCTATCTCATTATAAGAAATGTGCAAAAATGAAGATCCACCTCTCTTGCCAAGAAGCAAAGAGACTTGAGAAACAAAAAGTGTGATCAAAATGCTTTCTCTTCCTTATCTCCCAGCTAAAAGCTCACTCAAGTTTGCCTTATGAATAATTTTATATAATACTGTCAAGTTAACAGGGTAAATGACAGCTTCAGCCATGGAGCAACTGTCAGTAACATCCCGTAACCCTGACTTTGCCAACTCTGAGGTCTGTGCACCATCACTCAAGCATTCTCCCACCCCCTCTACACAGATCTCACCACTGTACCAGTTTAATGAGCTTCAGGTCACCTGCTCCTCCCTCACCCCCAACTGAGCCTGTTGCAGTAACCCCAGGGACACCCCTGAGTTCTGATGAAACCAATTGCCTTCAGGTCACAATAGATCCAGGATATGCCTTTTTGCTGCTGTTCCTGGTTCTAAAATTATCAGTGTTACATTTCTAAAGCATTTGCAGTCACTGCCTACCAGTACCACAATATTTTATCAGTTATTTGCAGAGAAGCTTGTATTGGCCTTGATCTGATTTGTTGATTTAGGGTTCAAATTCAGAAAAGACAAGGGGAAAAGATGCCTTTTGCTCTCAGAAACACTCTTCTGCTATAGTGTATGTGCACACCTGTAACTGAATAACATGGGCTACACCTGCAATTGAAATACAGGTAATGTGTCAAGCAGCTTTGTCATGCCCCCTCTGTGGGGCTACTCCACCACCAGCTACTCAGTCCTAGGGCAATCACTTCTTTCTTGAATAAGCTAGAACGGGGTCAGAGGGGGTTTATCTCATTTGCAAAGTCTCCAAACAGCCCAGCCACATCTGTAAGCAGACAGAGTAACATAAATGAGGCTTACTATACTTTAGACGGAGGAAAGAACAGTATCTTTAAAAATTAAATGCTCTCAGTAATCATATAGAACATGCACACAGTATGTAATACATACCAAACAAAATCTAGCACCAGGGCCTAGTGTTATGAAGATTCTTTGTAACATGAAGAGGACAAACTTTTACTTCTGCTCAATTGTGAGGTGTTCTGCCAAGGTTTTTTAAGCAAACACAAAAAACAAGAAAAGCACGTGTTCTCACTGCCAATATTTCACATGCCAAACATGGCAGTGAAAAGTTTTTCTCCTTTGAAGAATTTCAATCTCATGCAGCAAATGTCAAAAACCTCTGGCTGTGTAAGAATCTGCAGAAAAGTTATTTAAATAGACCAAAAGAGAGGCCAACTCAGAAGATCGCCACTCAAAACTATGTTCTCTGTTTCCTTCTAACACATGAACAACTGTCACATCATATCTCTGCCACCTTATAACACAAAAACTTAGCAAGCAGTTCCAGAAAAACTCTTTCTATATTTTCAGTTTGGTACTGTTTTTCCTTAGAAGCGTACTTAGAAGTACTTAGAAGAGTACCTCACACATTTTCTGAGAGCAGGAAATTATGACAAAAAATTGTCAGCTGTATCTCATACTCAGCTCCATTGGCTTTATCCTTTATCTTGGTATGTTTTACTCTTTACTTGTAAAAAAAGAAAATATGGAAGAAATAAGAGAGAAATCTAAGAAACATGAGACATGAACAGTTTGGCAGCTTAAAATCAGAATGGAAGTAAAAAGAATTCCAAACTTACTGTGTTTATCCCATGATTAATTTTCAGCCAGTCTCATGATATTTCAGTGACTGGCATGATGCAACATTTGGAGTTGGCAATACAGCATACCATACAACTACATAACCATAAAGACACCAATTTAAGTTTACTATGGGGACTATAACTTTGACTTGCCTGATACTGGCATATTTAAGTGTCTTAGACATAACACCATGGTGTTTAATACCAGAGCATTATGTACCTATCCCGGGCTAAGAAAAATGATTTTTATGTCTAAATCCTACCCATACAGGCAAGAAATCACTATTTAGAGTTCTATTTATAATTTGTGATGTATTTCAATTATATTTAAAAACTATTATTTAAACAAAAGAAATATGAACACTTGCTGTTGACATTACATCAACACCATTTCTGCTACACTGAACTACAGAGTTTGTGTCACCACTAAGACAAACAGTTATCAGAGGAAAAAAATCAGAGAAGAAGCACTTGAAGTAGAACCACAGAATAGATTGGGTTAGAAGAGACCTTAAAGCTCATTTAGTTCCATGCCTCCCGCCATAGAGGCAGAGACATCTTCTACTAGGTATCACTGAAACTGTAAAACTATTACCTTGAGCCAAGACAAAACCTGTAAGAATATAGATAAACAGAAAGACAAATAGGTATTCTTAAAACAAATCCATATTTTTGCATTTTAAAATAAAGATTAATTTTTAACTTGAACAGCATTTCTTGACTATAGATAGGTTTGGCCTCCAGATACACTTTTGTCACCTGCTAGTTACTGCAAGTTACATTTTATATAGTCCACGTTTCACATTATCATCTTTGTTCTGCTCCTGCTGCACCTCGTGGCTAAACAGGTTTTCTAAAAGTCAGTGACAACATGTACACAACCTGAAGACCACAAAGGTAACTTTTTTAACAGTTATAATTGCACTATTTAAACTGACCCACATTTTTGGTAAGTCAAATTCTCTATTACATCTATAAACAGTACACAACTATCCCTAAAAGAAAGACAAAAAAAGCAAGACCAAATTATAACACTGAATTCTCCGTATCTGACAGCCTTGATGTTAATTTTTTTTCAACGGTTTTAATGCACCAAGTCTACAATATTCAATGTGATTGACCTGTGTAAGTATCCCCTTAACATTTTGTAACATAAATCAAAATCAGAATCTTAAGGAGCTTACTTACAATGGCAATTATTTCCATGCCTGAATCCTTACATTTGAAGGTATTCCGTTAACTAAGACAAGCAGCCAAACATTTTTAAACCAGCTTTACAATCAGGTCTGCAGTCTTAATTCCACTTTCCTAATGTCTATTTTGCGCAATGAAAGAGCTCCTCTAGTAAAACTGGTAATGAGATCAGCGAGAGTATAACTAAAACCTGCACCACAATGCACATACACAATAGGGCAGGATCAAGTTTACACAAATGCTGTAAAGCCTGGGCATCCCAGCAAAGCAATACTGCACTCTGAAACCTATCTGCTAATTAATGTTTTTCTCCTGTGCTGAATGACCTCAGCACTTCTCTTTTGCCCCTAGAAGGACGGCAAACCTCAGTGCACAAAATGGTGCAAAAGCTATGTACAAAATGGTGACGCAGTTTGTCTCTCTTGGTGCATAGTAAGTCCTGATTTTCAGAAGGAGGCTTATGCCTATGTTGTTATTTCCAGCCACATTGGACAACCCAAAGAGCAGTGGTGCCAGGCAGGAGGGGAGCTTCTCACTGGGAAGGTGCACATCACCTTTCTCCCTCCCTCTGCCTTTTCGCTCCTCTACTGGAGAGAGAACCCCCTCAAAGCGGCTGGGGGTTCTCACTGGAACACTCTCCCCTACTGCAAGCTNAAAAAAAAAAAAAGGGCGCAAGGATTTTTTATAAGGGAAACTGTTAGGTGACTATAGTCACCAGGGTCACCACTGGCCTCCTCTGTAATTGCAAGTCAGCTCATAAACTAATATAGTCAGTCAAGCAGCATCATAGCAATTAGTATCTTTCAAAGACAGAAAAATGTTTTTATGTTTAAGCACTGTAGAGCACAGTCTTTTGCCAGTCAAAACAGAGCATATGTCTTAATTTAAACATTTGCTCAGCATGTTTTGTGCTACTTCCTGTGTCTTAAGCATCTGTCTGAATTTGCCTAAAGAAGTGGGAGAAAATGACACTTTCCTTTGCTCATGAACAGCGAAACCTGGATGATATGGAAGTTCTTGTCTTCAGGCATGCCATTCTGCAGTTGCAAGGAGAAAGGTTATTTCAACAGTAACTCATGGAGCAGCAGCAACAAAAAACTTCCCGGTAATTACCAGGACCTCTCCACAGAACAGCTGCCTAACAGCTGTGAGGAAAAGAAAGCACAGAACCTTGTTACAGAACTTAGCAGTTATTACCAAGTAAAAGGTTTCTGGTTTAACTCCAGAATAATATATTTTCTAACTTTTCATAAGCTTCTAAGCTTTTCTGCTGGCTTCAGAGGCTAAATAACCTAAAACTGGGACAAACAAGCCTCAGCTGTCAAACTGATTTGACAGCCTATTTTTTACATTTTGTGACTTTAATCAAAATGCCACTTGTTTTTCTCTTCCTCCTTAACAGTACTGTGTGAGCTGCAGTCTTCAAAATTTCACTTCTAATCTCTCTTATTTTGAAGTTTTTCCGTTTAGTTCTGACTACCCACTCCCTATATCTCTATTAAATCTTTCCTACTGTTTACAATAGAGAACAAATTCAGCCAGTATAATTTTAGTTGGCTTTCCAGCTATTTTTCAAATGCAAGACAACATACACTCAGCTACTGAATGTGTCAAAAAAAAAGTCCACATATGCATGTGCATGCATTCATGCCAAGCCCAGGTCGTCACCACAAAATAAAGGGGAAAAAGAAGAGTGTATTTTTCTGTTGCACAGGTAAAGCATATAAAAAACATTTCTCTGTGATGTATGTGTTTTATCACCATGAAGACGAAAAACAATCAAAATTCTTCCCTAAATTAAACAAATTGATTCCCATCTTTAGCCCCACAGGAAAATCATTTACTAAGTCTTAAGAAGCAAGCAGAGTAAAGGCTGGGATGCCATAGAGCCCATATATTAACGCAGTCAGCAATAAATCTCCCTATACTCTCCATACTACTTTCTTAAATAGCTCACTATAAAGCCCTAACCTAATTAAAAACAGCTTTCTCGGCAACAGTGGCCTTGATTTCACTTATTTACACATTAACTGCAGCCTCCGTTTGGCCAATCCAGTCTATTCCCTGTACCACACAGGGCCTTTTATCTGCCCTGGACAGCATTTTCTCCAGCAGATGAAGTAGATGCCAATTGATTTGCTGTCGAGCATGGTAAATTAATAGCAACAAATTGCTGAGGGCCCCATCTCACTGCTCCACCATGCTTCGGCAGTTTTGCTTTATTTGCTCCATGATGGGCAGCAGTCAGGCCTCTTCAAGTCAATTTCTTCTTAACAACCTGCAATACTTTTCAATGGTGAAAATAGAGCTATTCCTTGTAAGACAGAAATCAATATCCTATTGCCCTTAGAAAATGCTAAACAAGCAGTATTGGCAATCCACTTGGTACTAGCGGGTATCAGATATAATGCAAATCCATACTGCTTCCCTCCTCGTAGTTATTACAGCTTGCTAAAAGGTTCCTAATGCCATTTATCATCATTTACCATCGACTACTGCAGCTACGATTATGATATCCTATCAGCTAGCAGAACCCTTTCATTTCTATCCAATTAATATTTTAGCAGCACTCAAATGGTTGCTGCCCAAGTCTTGTAATAAAATTTACATGGATTGGACTGATTTTTTTTCCTGTGATCTTAGAAAGTGATTTCATTTATTTTTTAATACCCAACTTCTTAAAAGACCTAAATTTTTCTTCCAAAAATGCTGAAATTCAGCATTCTAGCACATGAATTAGTTTAAAGATGATGGTCTACGCAAAAAGTGTGAAAAAGAATTTATGTATTGATACCTCCAAAGAAACATAGAATAAAAAATGAATGCCGTATCTTATTTATACTTTCCATCAGTTCCATTCATAAATATCTCTTGTCTACAGACAAACACAGACACTTATTTTAAGCAATAATTACAATTCTCAATTAAAGATTTAGCAAGCATGTTTGATTACAGCAATTTAAATAAACTGTTTACCATAACATTAAAACAGTCTGATTTCAGAAATAAAACCAATGACCACCTCCAAGTACCAACAGTATGTTAGAAACACAGACCAGTGAATTAACTATTCATTCATAACCTAACAACTAAGCCTCTTAAAAATGCTTTAAAAGTATTTTAGTAAGAAATGGGCATTTTTAGACCACACTCAAGCATACACTAATATTAAAATTTAAAGTTGTAGAGACATATCTGCTCATTATCCGACCCAGAATTCCTAATCCAGTATCTTTTCTTCCAGAACGTGTAGATTTTGAAGCTGTATTGATCCTAATATAGAATATCAAAAGTCAGCTTAGTATATTAGGCTATAACATCACATGTCACAACATACCCTACACTTGCCTTTTAAAAAAAAATAAATTACTAATTCTACCAGTCTAATGCTATTTACTCAGTTACCAAAATTTAAATTAATTATGTTCTCAAACATAATTGTTAAAAATTGGCAACATTATGCAGGCTTAATTAAGATTAAATCCAATTTACTAAATGTACTTTAATTGGTACTAATTACATTAGCTTTCCTTTCAGAATGACAAATTCCCCATAGGTTTCACTTTAATAGTCTTCTATCAAAATCAACACAGGATGACTGATGATGAGCATCACACAAGGGGTGGGAAAATAGATGCTCTTCCCCCATCTCTGCCCCCAGCCACACAGGCACACTCACTGCCGCTGCTTTCTGCACGTTTATCCTTTTATCAATTTGCTAAGTCACAGAGTCATGACTCTATCACACATCATTTTCTGTTCCAGTGAAAAATTTCTCTAAAAATAAATACTCTGTGGCTGGAAGCAGCCAAGAAGAACAGAAGCTTTAACAGAAAAATACACAAAGGTTTCAAATATCAGGGCCACCAATTACTAGGGTACTTCCAAGGACTCTAGGGAGTCCTGCTCTTGAACCCTTTGAGACGCAAATCTAATAAGTGAATAAGCCTAACCTGATCTTGAGAACTAGGCCCAATTATGCCGAAGGGCAACTTCACCGCATTATTGCCTGCTTTCCATTACAAGGGCATCCATTGAGTACATCTGGAAAAGAACCTGAGAGGAACCAAGGCTGTCTGCCCAGAAAAACAAATAAAGACAGATATGCCTCTGTGCTAAAGTGAAAAAAAGAAAGAAAATACAATAAGTAGGTGGTTTGCAGGGCTGTCTGTATTTCATAATGTGATAAACTGCCCTCAGGATTTTTTATATGATTGAATTTAGAAAGCTGGGGGGGGCAAGGGAGAAGGAAAATAAAAAAGGGTGAATCGTTCAATTTCAGCCAAATGAAATTCAAAGATGGGAGAGGAGGAAAAGAGAATTTAAGGTGGTAGACTAAAAAAGCTTCGCACACATCGAGTGAAGCAAACAATGCCATCTACACAAATACCAAACTGGACCATAATACTGTGATCACAATGGAAAATGGTAATATTTTGCATTTGCTGAGGCAAGAGGTGAAAGGAAAAATACAACACCGTGTCAATAGAAAGGGAGATATGAAAGACAGGAAATTGATATCAGATTTAAGAATAAGACTGAATGAGTTTCTTAGCCGCAACTAATTTGATTCATTGTCTGACAAAATATTTAAGTGTTTTGCATGAGAGTACAATACTTAAAACTTGAATAGACTGAATGGTGATGGAAAAAGGTGTTCAATTAAAAACCAGTCCTTTGTAATCCCCCCACTTAGTTGTCACTAAGTATTTGATTTCTGTAGAGTATCACTGATGACTCCATCACCACAGATGTATAAAATTTCTGAAGTAAAGCATTTAGAAATTAAAAGTCTTTTGCTGTGGGTTTTTTCACCTTGCTTAATACAATTTCACTACATACTGCATTTGCAAGCTGATTTTGTTGCAAAGAATTTTGTGCAGTCAATGTAAGTCTTAAGTACCGCTGTAAAAACGGGGTATCTAGAAATACAAACAAGTTTGACTGCAATGCTTGCTTTCAAATGCCTGTAAGAATTTGCTATGTAGGTGGCCTGTAAAGACTCTGGTCTTTGTGAATTGTTTCCATATCTACAGCTTTACTGATTAAGGGTTTGTTTGGTTTTATTTTGTTTTTTGTTTTACTGTAATGGGACCTGAAACAATCTGGATATTCATTTGAGAACAGACCCAACACCCCTTAAGAGTCAGTGACCAATCTTTCCACCAGCACACACGATGAAGATCAGGTCTGGAGAGCCAGATCTACCGCAATCACCGTCTTTTCCTGTCAGCCATTTGTTAAAATGCATTCGTTGAGTTTTAATGATACTTGTGAGAAGGACCCATAGGAGAATTCAAAAGATCTACGTATCTCTGTAAAACAATTTGTATGTACAAGGTTCCATAAGTTTGGAGCTGTAGATGCAAAATCCTTTGAGGTGGAAAATCCTAGTGTCTTCATATGTATGCCACCTAGCAAAAATGGCCCTAATCAGTTCTGTGGCATTGAGATGCTTATGGAATACAAATCAAAAAACTTCTGAGTTCTCTGACTGCTAACAACAAGATTAAAAAAATCCTATTTACAAACCCAGAGAAGTTTCAAATCCCTAACTTCGAACAGAAGCGCATACAAACCAATTTTCAGGCGACCTTTCTTCTCCCATCCAATAATTTTCTTTATTTCTGCAGTTTACACTCCCCAGCAACACTGGCAAATTGCTCAACCATTTGCTAAAATGAGTTGTCAGTATTAAACTCCACTACATAAGAAGTTCCCTCACTGGAAAAGAGGTCAGATGTTTAATTCATTCTCCTCTAGAGGAGGTTAAAAAATAAACATTATCAAATAAGAAGCTCTAATTTACACTAGCCTGCTCTGGCTGACTAATCTCTTGCTAATCTTGGCCTAAGTACTGGAGTTCAAGGCACAGAACCGATAGCAGTCCTCCAGTATCTAGAGGGGGACTACGATAGAGCTGTAAAGAGCCTTTGACAAGAGCATGTAGTGATAGGACAAAGGGAAATGGTCAAACTGAAAACATGGCAGGGTTAGTTTAGATATTATGATAAATTCTTTACTGAGAGGATGGTGAGGCACTGGAACAGGGAGGCTGAGGATGCCCCATCCCTGGCAATGCTCAAGGCAAGGCTAGATAGGGCTCTGAGTAACCTATCTAGTGTGAAAGGTTCCCTGCCCATGGCAGGGTAGGGTGGAACCAGACGATATTTAAGGTCCCCTCCAACCAAAATCATTTTATGATTCTATGTTTACACCATCACAGAAAGCTCATTTACTCCTTTGTGTCTGAGATGCTAACACATTGGTTCTGGACAAAAGTCCAAGTAAGCAGCCTGAGAGAAACATCAACACGGCTGTAATATTAACTGCATTTGTAGCTCCAGCTTCAATCAGCCCAGGTTAACCAAAAAACTCCATTTTTTCCACACACTCCTTTCCTAATACACATTCATGATGCAGCCAGCATCCCAAAAAGTAACCCCAAAAGTCTGAGACCATACAGAAAGGAAGATACAACCCACAAACCCATCCATACTTACAGACACCCTCCCCGTGAAGGGTAAGAGTGCCCGCATGTGCAAAAATAGCATGTGGAATGTGAAGCAAATAATGCACAACTGGCAGACAAGACTGTAACCTACAAAGAATCTGCATAACAAACGTGAGACAGAAGATTCAGGGCCAGGTGAAGAAAAAAAATTTCTGATGCACTCAAGCATGCAATTAAGGCAAGTCACACAGAATACACATCTGTTTTAAGATTGATGGGAGAAATTATACAGACCATTCTTATAACAAAACAAGTTATCTACCTACCTGTTTATGCATCTCTATATTCAGCCCATAGGACATCTCATAATACTAAGAAAAAAAGAAAATTACTCCATTAGACCTTGCAATTGTAAAAACTATTTTGAAATTTACTTTGACTGAAACATCATCTGTACAAAGACATACAGACCTACACACTTATTTGCCTTGAATTGTTCCTGGAATTGCAAAGAGCACATTTCAGAACAAACTTTTTTTTTTTTTTTTTTGCTTTATCTACATTGTTTCATGTCACATTTACAAAGAACAGCTGTAAAACCAGGAAAAAACAGACAACAAAACAAAAGGGGAGAAAAATAATCACAAGCAGAGTTGAAGATTAGAAGCAGAAAATGATCAAGATTCTATTCGCTAACACACATAAAACATGCCAAAA
>VWYP01027432.1:1098-13488 GCA_013400435.1 Pycnonotus jocosus | reverse complement strand
ACATTTGCAGTGGGTGCAGTAGGGCTGTTCCCCCTGAGAGTGGACCCCTGCAGTAGTGCACTGAGAACTATGCCTCATGAGAGGGACACCACAGTCTCACAGGGGAAGGGCTCCACTTCCTGGAGCAGAAGAAGAAAATCTCAGTAAAGAACTGATCCAAAACCCCGAATGCACCATCTCCCTGCACTGTTGGTGGGAAGGTGGGAAAGAGAGAGGGGCTGGAGTAAAAAAGGTGTTTCAATGGTTTATTTTACTTCTCATTATCCTCTTCTGAGTTTGTTAGTAATAAACTCACTTTGTACCTTTAAGCTGAGCCTGTTTTGCCCTTGGAGTGTTTTCTCCCAGTCCTTATCTCAACTCATGAACCCTTTGTTAATTTTTTTTTTTTTTCTCTCCACTGCCCAGCTGTGGCAGGAGAAGTTGAGCAAGCAAGGGTGCCTGGCATTGGGCCGGTGTCAAACCACAACAGGTGCTCAGTTAAGTAGCTTTTACTAGAGGAAAGCAGACTGTACACCATCAGGAAGCGTCAAAATGTGGGTGAAAAGGAAATCAACAAGGTCTTTGAAGAAACCATGAATAACGAGGAGTCTAAACCAATATTTAGTGCAAAAAAGGCTGAATATTGGAACAGGGCTCCGGGGAGGCTGTGAGATCTCCATCCTTGACAACATTAAGAATTTATTTGACCGAGGTCTTGAGCAACCCATTTTGTTCAAACCTGCTCTGCACACATGATTGGACTGGATGACTTATTTTAACCCTCTCATATCCATGGGTTTCCACGAATCTTGTTCTATTTCTCATATTTTCATTGTGGAATCAAAGGGGAGCTATTAATAGACTAAACTGATGGTATGGGACTGTACCAATCAGGAAGTGCTGGTTTTGACTGAGGTAGAATTAACTTTCTTCATGGTAGCTGGTGTGGGGTTGTGTTTTATATTTGTGCAATGAACATTGTTGATGATTCAGGGACGTTCCAGAGCTTACACAGAACCAAGGTATCTTCTGCTCCTCACACAGCCCCACCAGCAAGAAGACCAAGGGTGGACAAGAGCTGGGAGGGGACAGAGATAGGACAGCTGGCCCCAACTGACCAAAGGGATTTTCCAGATCATATGGCATTATGCTCAGCAATAAAACTGTGGAGAAGGTTGGTGGTGGCAGTGCTGCTCAGAGACTGTTTGGTTGAGCAAGGGTTGGTTGTCAATGAGCAGGTATTTGCATATGCATCACTGTGTTTCTCGGCTTTTATTTATCTGTTTTGTTATTTTCCTTTTCATTTAATAATAGATAATAATAGCAAATTATAATGTTTATAGTCATTATTAATTTTTTTTAAATCGTAACACATGGGTTTTCACACTATTGCACTTCTAATTCACTTTCCTCGTCCCAATGGGGTGGGAGAATGAACTAGCAGTTGTGTGGTGCTTGGTTGACAGCTGGGGTTAAACCATGACAGAGGCTCAGTTGGTTGTCTTTTTTTTTAATTTATCCTTATCTTCTCACTCCAAGATATTTAAAACCAAATTTTCCCTGCATGTGTCTTTGTAGATAACAAAGTAATCTCATTCCAGAATATCCCTGGAAACTAGATCTGATCTTTCGTAGATGTGCATTCATGCTTGAAGGCTTTTCAAGAGATTGAACACAAACTGGAAAGACTAGAAATCAAGAGAACCCACTATTCTCCTGTGAGACTCCTGATAAAGGAAAAATTAAATCCTTAACTGTCCAGATTTCATCTGGGACGTTGTTAATTTTCTTTATAGTAGCTGCTACAGTGCTAAGGGTACTCCCTGTGCAGTATCAGCCCACCACCTAAATTCTGCTGCAGTTGGTGGGAATTGTACTGGGAGTGGATGTAGTAAAGCTTGAAGTGATCAAACAGAATGGTGATGAGAGCTCTAGAGGTCCTTAGGGAAAGCATGTAAAGAACTGTAGATCACCCCAAATGATGCATGAAAAATGTTTAATTAGTAATGGGCACTATTTAACGTAACACAGGGAGGGCAGAATTCCTGCAGTCATAACTTAATGAGTTCTAGCATGATTCTACTGAACCCTTCAACAGACATCAGACACACAAATGTTTGTGACTGGGAAAACACAACTGAGCTTAGCTACCTCTGGTCACAGTCAGATATTATCTTTGAAGTTCTTTTGTCATGCTTCATTGGGAAATATTCACACCACACACAGAAAAGCATACAAATTTTTAGTAGATACCTTGTTATTGTTGCTTTTCACATAATTTTATTTATTAACTTAGGCAATTCAAAATTCTGGTTGCTTCCTATAACCCCTTTTCCTATCCACTTGATTCTATCCAACTGTAAAAAGAGATTGTTAACATTCACAGTTAAAACATAAAATAGAGATTACTTTTATGAATGGGGGACTAAAACAATATTTGGTTTTAGAATAGACAGCAAGAGAAGGTGACAACTGCCACAATTAAGGAAAGGCTGTTGACAAATTATTAATGTATGATGCATTGTGAAAATTCACACTGCAACTCTTTTAATTTACAGATGTACGTTTTTCTTTGTAATTCAAACTTAATTCAAAGAACAGAAATATGCTCTGACTCGTGAATGTGGCTGCAATAAAGGGTGCGTGTGAGAACACCCATTAAAGTAAAATATTACTTTAAAAATCAAAAAAGTTTGAGGAGGTAACTGTCACACTGTATGTACATTGTGTGTCCTGGATAAAGACATTTTGAATCGTTAAAGAAAAAATGACTACATGAACCTCTGTGAACACTAAGGAAAAATCTTTCATAAAACTTAATTAGAAAATATTGTATAGAATCCCTACCTTATGAAATGTATCCAATCTTTTACAACTGAATGCATGTGGAATTCTTTGTAACAGGTTTAATCTCTCTATGGATCCTGATGTTTTCACAGGGCATAAGTGAGTTACTATTTCAAGTGCAAATGTCTGTATTTGAAAAGTAACTTTGATGGTTTCAGTTTAAACCACATTAATAGCTTAGATTTTGGGTTCTCAATATGCATCACATTTTTTGATTAAAATAAGCCATCAAAATAAAAATGATAAAGGATCAGAAATTACTGTGCTTCATTTTAGGTAATATTTCCAAAGCAATAATAAAACACTTTACCAATCAACCAGTTAATGACCAGTGTGAGTTGTTATAAGGCATTGGGTGAAGCTGACAGAGCCTAATTTATCTAGCTGGCCATTAACTCATCAATAAAAGGGTTACTAGTCAAGAGTGTAAAAATTGTTCATATAAATCTCAGTTATGTCACTATTAAAATACTAAATTAGTTTTCTAAAATAATTTACTTTATCATGATCACAGTGTAATACCAGTAATTTATCACAAACACTATTTCAGCCACTATTGGCCCAATAAACAAAAAAATTGACCTGATTGCAACCCTAAATGTAGAAGATAATTTTATAATGATCTGGGCTTACCATATGCTTTACATAGCTTTTAGCCTGAAGAAGTTCAGTACACAGATGTGAATTTACTAGGATTCAGATGTCAGAAACAGAATACTTCTTACTTTCCACCATTTTTAGGGAATATCCTACCTAAATTTAGCTGTAATAGCTATTTTCACTTGGTAAGCATGGATTTTGAGACAATGATCCAAAATCATGCAACTTGGAACGAGATTTATTTTTCATAGAACCATAACAATAGTGTCATGTAGAAGTGGCCACATCTGTCCAGTATGTTTCTTTGGTGGTTTTGGCATTGATCTGAAGCTTAAAATCAGATGTTCGGCTAAATATTGCCCTAGTTCAAATAAGAAATTAGTCAGGGAACAGGAATATTCAGTCAAAATCCAAGGAAGTAAGACCAATGCAAATCAATGCAAGAGCCATTGTCTGCATCACTCATGAAACTGCAGCAATGGAAATCCCATTCATCTGAAAATGAGTTTGGGCTACACGTTTGCAAAGTGATGATAAATAGGTATTAGCATAAACCAATTGCTAGCAACGTTCTTTTTATTTTCTTTTTCCATGTCTTATTGTAGAAGACATACACCTCGTCACTTAATACTCATTTTGTTCAGATGCGATTCTGAAAGAAATTGAATGAATTTTATGTAATATTTATGTAATGGATAGGAATGAAAGCAAGAGGAACAATGGGAGAAAGAAGGTAATTTTAAATGTATACCAAAATGTAGCCACTGTATCCATTTAAAATGGACTTAATAAGCACTCAAATGCTGTGAAGACTTTAATTAAGAAATAAGGATTATTAAAAAAAATCATCTAATTTCCTAATTAAATCAACATGCTCTTGTAAATGGGCTATCAGTAATTTCCTTGCCAGTGTCATTGTGTCTTTTAGGTGTAATGTATAGTTTTTAATAGGCAATTACTTGATTCTTCATGACCCAGACATGCTCTTGAATGGTTAATTAAGTTACGTTAGAAAAGTCTTGCACACTGTCTTCTAATGAAAGCTGGTGACAAAAATAGTAAATTAGGTTAAAATGTTTCAGAAGACATGGACAATTACACATTAGAATAAATACATAATAATGTCAATGGACATTTCAGACCTGCACTGCTAGAATAGGGCTGAAAATCTTTTACGTCCAGTTTGACCATCTGTAGTATATTACTTACTTTTTTTTTTTTTTTTTCAAAAGAATGCCTTAAGAAGAAAACTACAGTAATTTATTTTTTTGAAAAAAGGGAGAGGAAAAAAAAAAAAGAGTCTAGTAAACCAAGCTGATTAAAGCAGCTCAACAAAAAGGAAATGAAAACCAAGTCTCTCAAGAC
The DNA here is from genome assembly GCA_013400435.1 of Pycnonotus jocosus. Classification (NCBI taxonomy): domain Eukaryota; kingdom Metazoa; phylum Chordata; class Aves; order Passeriformes; family Pycnonotidae; genus Pycnonotus; species Pycnonotus jocosus. The sequence goes on along the minus strand of VWYP01027432.1, from coordinate 8,697 downwards.
ACCTGCTTCATGAACCAGGCAGCATTTTTATTGAGGATTTACTCTACCCTTCAAAATACTTATAAGAAAACTTGTCTAAACAGCAAATTTTTGCCTTAAAAGAAATGTTGTCCAAATAGCCAACTTACCCTAGACAGTCTACAGTGGAACACAGCTCTGTTGTCTGGTGAGCAAGTCCTCTGTAAATGAGACATGTTGATAGAGAAAGATTTCAGACTGGACATGAAACACAAAACTCAGACTAGAACAAGCTGGCTTGCCCTCATTTTTTGAGCTGTTGTATAATTTCTCCTATGACAATCCCTTCTTTTGGAAGCATCACAACAGCACAGTGCTGAAAATTTGTAATTTCTTTTCCTTTTGCTTTTCTCAAATATATAAAATTTTATTGCAACCAGAGGTATTTTTCAAACTGATAAAATAAATTATTCTAGCAGAGATGTAATGAAAAATCTAGACTGCTTATGGCATGTTGAATAGTTCTAAACAAGCTGAGTAGCACTAGAGGGTATAGTTAGCTGTTGTTTCTATATTAGACAGATACCAGAAGAAAGCATTGTAAAATCTTTGGTACCAGAAGATTTTAGGATTATCAAGAAATGTAAGTGGTCTGAATTTACTTCTTTTAATTATTCTTTCCCTTCTTTTTTTTAACTTGCTTAACAAGAATCTCTTCTTTACCCTTCTGCAGATTGTTGATGTAGAAGTCTTCTCCTTAGCACTCATCACCTAAAAGAGGCTTCATTGAGCCTCTTGCCTCATTGACTCCTTTTTTCTCCTCATCTCTTTTTGAAACCTATTGACTGTTAATTTTTCTCTCCATAAGTTATTGCCTTTATGATTGAATGCCTTAATTTATTCCCCATATAATGTCTCCACACTACTGCTCCCTGTGATTTATCGTGTATGTGGTCTTCTGTTGTTTAACTCCATAAACTACTTTGGAATAAAATTCTATGAAAGTAGATATACTCCCACATGACTAATGAAATCAGCTGCAGTGGAGACTTCTCATAATCTTGAAAACACACATACATCTTTTCAGGCATAGTCAGGTATAAATTCTTTAAAATATTTCCATTTAAGTTTGTATCACTGTTGCAGTTCTACTGAAATTTCTGATTATTCTGAAAATTATCTAACACACTCCAAAGAGTTTTTAGACTTTTCCAAACCATCTCATTGCAAATAAGAACAAGAAAACTTCGATGTGGAAGTTGAGATTCCAGTAAATCCACAAACCTGTGGATCTTGCACTTTAGAAAGCATATAGTAAACATAAAAAAATCTCCTGAAATATTTAGAAATTTTTGAAAAGCTTGACTAGAGGCAATTCATAAATTCTAAGTGGTTTCTTTGGTCTATATATTTAGATTCTGCAGAGTTCAAAGATTTTTCTCTCCTCCTCTTGATACTGATGGAAAACAATTTTTTTCATTAACTTATTAAACAGGGATCCAAAAGCATCCTTTACTATTATTTTAATTATTAATCATTCCTTATTCTCCCCTGTACACACACTTCCACAATTTTCACAACTAAAAATAACAACAGTATGCTGGTGGTTTATTTTCTGCATCTTTTAATGTACACCTGCTTGTAGCTCATCAACTGTCATTTACTTAGCAAAAATATAATTATGATGCATTAATTTATGTGTCAAAGCAGTTTACTACTTCATTTGGAGAGAAGGCAGCTGAGGCAAAGGAAATTCAATGTTTGCATATCAGGGATCCACAACTTCCTGAAAAGCTAAAAACACATAAAGACAGAAAATGCAAAAATTAAGACTGCAATGCCTAATACTTGTGTCTATATACAGTTTTTTCATGTATATGTAGGAGTCCCAAAATTCCAATCAATCATCTAGTATTTATGGAAACATCTATAAAGGTTAGGTAGCTAACTCTCAAAAAAATCAATGGGGTTTTGCTACTGGCTTCAGTCACACCATCCACATTCAGTCCAAACTTTGTTTTCAGGTAGCTCAGTAAACCACTTTTGCCTGTAGGCGTTGTGAAATAACTTCAATATTTTTTCCAGGAAAATAAGCCCTCTACAATCCTATTACCTGTGTGTGTGACTACTTGCTTATATGCTCAGCCAAGAAATCTCCTCAAATTATTTTTGGTGAGTGGAATCGCATTTGCTGGGGAATCTAAATTCCAAAGATAGCATGCTCTCCACATTTGATGGAATGCCCTTGGGTAGCAACTGCAATGCAAACTTGACTTTTTTGCATGAGAGAATCCTTGAAAAAGTTATATTCTCACCCCAGAGTGTCCTTCTTAGATCTTCATGATTTTAATGTCAGGTCAAAGATGTCAATACAATCCTGGTTGAACTTGCCTTTGATCTCCTTGCTTGTTGTCATATCCTAGAACCTGGTAGTCCTATTGACATATGACAGGATTGGAGACTCAGAAAGGAGGTATTTTGTCACACAGGCATCCATATTTACAGCTCAACATCCTACACAGATTCTTTCCATCTCTGGGATCAAACTTGTGCTGTAGAAGTTTCCCAGCATTGTCTGGGAGCACGTGTGCAAGTATAGGATTCTAGAAACTAATAAAGGCCATTCCTTCCCAAAAGGTTTCTCAAATTTCAACAAAGTCCTTGGATCTAACTATGCTTATGTTACTGCCTTTGGGGGTTATTTTTGATTATTTTGGTTTTCTTTTAACTATTACAGCATGTATCTATTGTAAAGGCTTTCTCTGAAGATTTATAAATTCTTTCAGCACTCTTAGTATCACAAAACCTTTTCTTTCATTATCGGTTGATTTTCACTGTCATGATCAATAGAAGAGGAAATTAGAATTTGGGACAGGTGTTTTATATGGACCACTTGAACAAACTCAAATACACCCATGTCTGCTAGTTTGTAGGAGACAAGGAATTAGAGCTGTTTTCTGGCAGGATGCCAGCTCTGCCAGCAAGCTGATAATAGCACATTGTGAAAGATGCAAGGTCCAGGTCTGCATCAAATTTAAGAAATTAAGGTTAAGCTCATGGAGACAGAGAATGATTTTCAGCAGCACATAGAATTGTTGTGCCTGTGACAGACCTAGGGGAGATATTTGATTTGGAACAAAAAATGAAGCTGTTTTCTACCTTTCTGCTAAGGTTTTGCAGAAGAACCTGAAAAATACTTTGGCCCCTGGCAGCTCTTTGACTTCTCCATGTCATCAGAGGAAGGAGTAGTTTAAGAACAACTGTTCATAGTACAGACATGCTCTGAGGGTGGTTGTGGGCCTATCATGGGATTCCTTTCCCCAGCCTGGTGCAGATCTTCAGTGTGACAAGAATTTTGACCAAATTATGCTTATGTCATGATCATAATGTGATGGGTCAGATGGTTTTATTTAAATTTTTTTAATGGAGCAGGAAAAAAAATCAACCTGTTCTTAGAACCTAACATGGCAGCACTAATCAGGACACTGGGTTTGAAAGCATGGTTTGCAGAAGCAACTGATAAGTTTACAGACCTTTATTGTCAGACTGTTCTCTCTTTTCTGCACAGGACCAGAAAAATCCCAGCATCCAAAATTTTCTGCTTGCATTGTCCACTTCAGATACCTATACAAGATGCCAGCCCAACCATCTCTCTTATAGTTGTTTTTTTTTCCTTTGCTGTGGAAAATAGCTTAGTTTATGACATCACAGATGCCCAGTTCCACCTTTCTTCTCTCCATAATGCCATTATTAATATTTTTAACAGGAAAAATATTATTCTGTAAAATTCACACAGGTCTGTAACTAAAATATTTTGTCATCTAATAAACCTCTACACTGCTAATTTAGTTTTAAGCAATGAGAAAAGTCAACACACTCACCACTCAGAAGGTGAATGTTTTAATCAGAAAATGAAGCTTTTTGAGAAAATCATGCAAAAAGGCAGGTATGGAGGAAATGCATGGTTGGTTTTAGTTGCCAGCCAAAGAGACAACTCTCAAGGACTGTCCTGTGTCACTGCATGTCCCTTTCCTTAGTGAGCTGCTCTTCTGGCTAAGACTTATCAAGAGTTCTCAGTCCAGTGACCCAGAGCAATGATTTAACCTTTTTCTCTTTCTCTCTCTCTCTTTTTTTTTTTTTTTTTTTTTTTTTTTTTTTTTTTTTTTTTTTTTTTTTTACATCTCTCTTTTAAAAANNTTTTTTTTTTTCAGTTAACTGGTCAACTCTCACTATGCAACAAATACCAGTTTATGTGTGTACAAAACCAGTGGCCATTCTAATGGGAAAAGTGGTGGAGTAGATGGAAAAGGACTGTCACTTTGTGCTGGAGTCAAGAGTACATGAAGATGTACCCAACTGTGTAGTTTGTGGTCAGGAGTGGTTGTGTTGTATGGCAAAAGTACATTTAATTTGTAAAGGTGTTTGTTTGGATTCCTCATATTGCCTGGCTGTGGCAGAAAATAGAACACTGCTAAGAACCTGGCTTATAATATTTCACTCTCAGCTGAACCATTACACATCCTAGTGAAAGCCTATGTCTCTGTCACAATTAGCTGCTAAACTTTGAGCAGTCTGTTAAAAAACAGTGGTTTCTGTGAATAATCCTTGTAATTATTATAGCATCTGGAAAAAACACGGAAACTGAAATCAATGTATATATTCCCTGGCTAGTGATGGAATGTAACACTATCTTGGCATATTAATATCCTGTCATTTTTTGATGAAGCCTGCTGATATCCAATAAATTCATGGAGTAAGGTGAAAATATGAGTACAAGTTCTGATGAAGAAAAGATGCATTAACACTGTAAATAGCTACATACACAGTTAAATTTGAGCTGACAATGGGAAAATAAAACCCTAACAAATCTATCTTCAGTTCTAGCTGGAAGGTGATGTAGGTTATCCTTAGTTTTTGTTGTATAGAAGACAAATTGTATTGCGTTCTCATTACAAGTTTTTGGTGTGAGGAGAGACTACAGGGGTGGCTACTATGAGAAGCTGTTGGAAGCTTTCCCCATATCTGATGGATCCAGTGCTGGTCAGCTCTGAGATGGATGTGCTGCTGGCCAAGGCTGAGCCCATCAAGGAGGGTGGTGCTGCACAGCCAAGGTGCTGCTCATCAAGGCTGAGTCCTAACGAGTATTTCTGTGATCTTTGTGCAGCCTGAGGAGAGGTGGGGAGAGGTGGAGAATGCTCCAAGAAAAGTCAGTACTGCCAAAAGGGTAACTGATGTTATGACCTGCTCCTGAAGGCAAGAGTAACCCAGGTTCCTGTTAACTAATTCCTTGAGGCTGATCAGAGTGAAAAGGCACTGAATGATTGGTGTTTGTAAATATATGTATATCTGTAGAGTTTATTTTAGAATTTGCTTACATGCTCAGCCACCAAATTTCAATGCAATGGAAAGAAGGTGTGTAGCCATTTTGGTTATTATTATTTGTCATAATATGACAATATGAAAGCATACAGATATCAGTTAATAAAGATCCCTTTATTACATAGGGGAAAAGAATGGAAGAAGGAGGAAGTAGAAGGCTAGCAATATATGCAATCGCCATCCATGGATTTACAGCAAGACTTAATTGTCTCCTTTGGACAAAGTGATGATCAAACATCTTGATCCATTGAGAGTGGCGATGGGAATCCCGCAAAACACAAACTCCAGTTGATCAGTATAAGCTGAGGTTCAGGTGGGAATGCCCAAGCACCTCCTCTGGTGAGGGGAGTATTACACTGTCATTTGGTCATATGCAGTTCTCTGGTAGAAGCCTCAGCAATGAGTCTGGGGGTGTTTGTTGGGTCTTTGATGCTTCCAACCCACCACAGAAATACAAACCAAAAATAACTTAGAGTACACATTATTTAACCTATATTTCTACATTACTGAAGAGCTTTTAAGTTCTGTTTTGCATTTTAGATATGATTTATGAATTTTATTAGAATTGTTATAATTAGGAGATTTAATGCACAAATTTGCAACCACAACCATAACTCAAAGGTACCATATCTTGGTGAGGCACTGATTCGTGGATATTCAGAGAGGTATGCCCCAAGATTTTCTTCCAGTCCCAGATTTTCCCATGTCTTTTGGGATAGTTTAAGATGCATGGGAATAGCCATGTATCAAATGTTTTTTATTTGGATTTTATTTTAACAAGGCCAAAAACTAACATACATATCCTATGCTTCTGCATAATTTCCCTATTCATTTGACTATCAAATCTTGTAATCTGCTACAATTTGCCTCCTCACTCCTTCCCCTCTTTTCCCTGTAGTTTGTCATGCAGCTGATTTCTCAGTTCTGAAACATGACGGGCTGAAGGAATTTAGGTGCAATATAATATGCATTTTTTTCCTTAGTTGTGACTGCATTGACTACTGTGGAAGACTCCTGATAAACGAATGAGAACAAGAAAGTTCCTTTGTTAAGTCAGGCATAACTGTGAAATCTCTTGAGCTATTAGAGTGGATCTGTTTTTATCCATATAGTACAAAATGAATGGAGATACTTACAAGATTTATATTAAATGCCACAGGTTTAAACCTATTTAGATACGCTAAAATAGAAGCTCAGAGTTGAAGTAATTAAAGTTGCTGTAGTTTCTTGGTTTTGACACAAAATGGATTCACATTTGCAACATGGCCATAAATTTAATTTACATCTCCTTTTTCTTGAATAGATTCCTTTAAAATATGTGTCAGTCTGTGTTCTTGTCACAGAAATGAAAGGCAAACGGAAAAGCACAGGCATATGTGGGGAGTAAGCATGAGTTCTCCTAGATCAAAGCTGATACAAAACAAATAGGCAAGGACATGTAGGTTTAGGCCAAAATAATTTCCTTTAAATTGCTTGTAGGAAAAGCATTGTTAACAAGTGAACATGACAATTTCAGACCAATCATTTCCCTGGCATGGCCCTCTCAGCACCTGATATTCACTGGTACAGAAACTTCCCGCTGTACTGACACAAAAGAGATTTTTGCTTTTTCATATATTCATAGCTCTGTAGACTGTTATTGTACAGTTATGCAGTTTCTTAGCTAGCTTCAGCACTTTGTTAGATAACCACATTCCTGGAACCCTGTTCTAACCCTGCTTCTTCAGTGAACCAAGGCCGTGTCACTTTCCCATATATTTAGACATAAACAATGTGGGGCTATAGGCAAAGGGAGAGCCTTCAGCAGGGGGCTGAAGCAAGAGGTGAATTATTTAATCAGCTGTGTCTCTAACTGGAGATTCTTGTCAATTATGTAATTTTCTACATTTGTAAAATTGTTGAGGCCCTATATCACACTTGCAGTCCACCATAAGTGTACCTGGACGACCTTCAATAAATGGTAAACTCTTTTTTTCATTTTAGTCTTGTTTGGCTTGCGATTTTAAGGCAGAAAAGGCATGAGCATCACAAAATCTCACAGGCTGGAAGGGTGTCCAGAGGTCACCTTGTCCAACCTGGTGCCTGAATTTAGAACTATTACAAAGGACTGCTCAGGGTTATGTTTGGTCAAGTTTTTGACTTCTTCAAGGGCAGAGACTCCACAGCCTCTGTGAGTCCTTGCTGGAGCATACAAGAACCCTCATGGTAATTTTGGTTTTAATTTACATCTAATTGAAATAGTACTTTTCTTTCTTTTTTTTT
>VWYP01027430.1:0-16216 GCA_013400435.1 Pycnonotus jocosus | reverse complement strand
AGGGGCCCACAAGGATCATCAAGCTTAACTCCTGTCCCTGCAAAGGACAATCCCCAAGATTCACTTCTCAGACTCTGGATCAGGCTTGGTGCTGTGGCCCTTCCCTGGGGAGCCTCTTCCAGTGCTGAACCACCCAAAAGAGGGAAGAACATTTTTCTAATATCCAAGCTAAACCTTCCCTGACAAAAGCTCAGGCCATTCCCTGGGGTCCATTATTGGTCACCACAGAGAAGAGATCAATGCCTGCACCTCCTCTTCCCTTCACAAGGGAGTTGTAGACTGTGATGAGGTCTCCCCTATGTTCTACAGGGTTCCACTTTCTTCCAAATGCAATATGGGTGCTATTAGGAAAACAAACAAAAAAACAAACAAACAAAACCAAAAAAAACCAACATCTTTCAGCAACAATTATTTATTATGCTGCCTACACAATAACTGAGATCCCACTCAGGCTTTATATAAGGTGTAGAAGGAAGGTCGAGTACTCTAAGTCAGTAAAGGAAAGTAGAGTTAGAGCATTATGTCATGGTCAACAATACTGACTACATCATATCTACTAGCCAAGCTTCGATTAAAAAATAAAAGCATTCTTCATGACAACTGGAAAAAAGAACTTGAGAAGCAAAATTAGGTAATGAATAGACTCCCAGTTAATTCCTAATTAATGCTGCTTCTGTGAAATTGGAATGCAACATTACCATATCTTAAAAAAAAAAATGTTCTCACAATTTTCTGTGTCTTTTCTGATCTCTGCTTGCAACACTTATTATTCACAAATGGTAATAAAAATATATTGTCAGTCTAATTAGAATAAATTTACTTAAACTATTGAATTTTATTATATCTGCTATTTCTGAATTTTCTGTAGTTCACTTTTGAGAAAACAAGTAATGTCTGTAGTTCTTCAGGAAGTTTCATTACACAGTTTAATAACTTAGAATAATGGGCTAGCTAGGTATAAAAAGCGAAAAAAAAAGATTTTTGAAAACTGAAGAAAGAAACAGTGTATGTTATTAACTGAAACAGAATTTGGCTTCTTTATTTGCAGCAATTTCCCAATCATCCTTCAGAATAACTTTTTACTTGTTGGCAAAGTACAAAAGCATCATCTCATTAAAGAGGTAGCAATCTAGAAAGTGTTTTGAAAAGATATTTTATCCCAAATGTCTAGTGATAGAAAAAAAATCTAAACTACCTTAAAGTTTTATTTTTAAAATAGTAATTTTTGAGAAGTAAGTTATTCAGTTTAAATGTTTATTTATGAAATTGGTACATAGCAATTTAACACTTAGAGAACTCATGCCCCAAGCAGGACTGCAATATACAGCCCGTGTTTTCCTCAGGAAAATAGGTAGATATAATGCAGTGTCAGAATGAATAGATGGTCAGTAATCTTATGGTATATTATAATGAGTTATTTTCCTGACTACAATGAAATTTTAAAATGAGTTCAAAAAAGTATTCATTTGCTAATTATTAGCAAATATTACAGCTAGGCTTAGGCTTAGACTTAGATGAAAGCACAGGACAGTGAAAAAGTTTAAAAAGGAAGAAACAAGGATTTCAGTTAAGCAACTAACTGGCCCCTTTCTTGAGGCAACATCTTCTATCTGGCCTGAAGGTTTTTTATCCATAAAGATTTCCACACTTCAGGATGACGTGAGACAAGTGCTCCTTATGTTTCAGGAATAACACAATATTTCATCTTTGGGATAAATTGGATATAGCCAATATCCTTCATAAGGAAAACCTTCTAATTGTAAGTATATTTTCATATTATGGGATATTTTGTCTTAACGTTTCTATTAAAACCTTATGCTATAATCTGATTCATAGTGCCACTGCTTTACCAAATCTTTTTTTACCTGACCTGTGAAGCTCAAAAAACAATCCATCATGAAAATGTGCACTATCAGTAGAGCAATAGTATAACAGTACTATTATTATTATTATGTGTCACAGAGCAAATACATAAACTGTGGCTGTAGATGACTACGTGATACTACAATAAATGAAAGCCACTTTGGAAAATATATAGAGAGAGCAGTAGTGGAATAGTTTAAGAATATCAAAAGTTGTTTCATTTAGAAATAGCTATCCAAAAAAACCTACATATCAATTTAAACAATTATGCATTCCCTTTACGTTGGCCTGTACTCTTCTTGTATAACATCTCTGGAGATTTGCTTTCCAACAGAGACACCAAAAAGAGTCTAAAATTAGGGAGTAAACATAATCATTTGTCAATTAATTTAGAATTTATCAAAAGGGATCTTTTCACTGAATTTATTTGACTTTGTCTAGGTCCTATCAGACTAAAAAACTAACATCATTACATATATTTACCTTTAAAATATGAAAGGTACAGAAATGTTGACTTAAACATTCTTAAAATGAAGATGCCAAGTTATTAGTTTCTAGTTGGATCATCTTTTGTATAAAAAGCCTCTGAACTCCTACAACTGCAGAGCTATACTGAATGAACCATATGCTTATCTTATATAATCACAGTAGCATTCAGATGCTATTCTTGTGAAAGAAGTTGGTTCTTACAAGGACACATATATAATACCAGCAGTGAGGCATGGCTCTCCCACCTAGAACTCTTTATTATGAAAACACAGGAGACTTTTTGTGCAGTTTTGAGTATGAGGCCATCAGACAAAAGTGGTGCCATTTGCACCTCACTTTTCTTACCTTAGCTTTTACCATGATTCAAATTTAAAAATTAAGATTTCCAACTTTTGCATCTAAAATTTATGATATTTTAAATAAATGGAACAACTTGTCATTTTTTGAGGGTTTTTTTTTCTGTACCTGGGATTCCATATGCAGGCATGACTGTATAGGAATCTACATTATGCATGGATTCACAGAGCTAAAATGTTTATTCACGGTGGTTTTTACAGTAATTAAATTTCATTGAGTTTTGAAAGGTATTGAAAACAGAGTAACTTTTGTTGATAAATGATATCTGGAAGTTTTATTCACTTAGGTGTAAAATGTATAATTTTGTACTTTTCTGAGTGATCAGTCTTTGTTGGCCATCCTAAAGAATATAGAAAGCAGAGAACTTTTTTTTTTCTCTGTTCCATGGCCATAAATAAAGTTATCTTCCTTTTCATAATTTACAGAAGTTGAGTGATTCCAGCTTCTGTTTTGACAATCTCAGTAAATTGTTCTTGTGATGTCACTTAGTGTTGCATACACCACAACACTCAGAAGCTCTGACTCTTGCTCCTAGGGGAAATTCTATGAGCAGAAATTGCTTATATTTATATCTACATTTTCAATTCTGAACTCATAAATAGGCAGCATAAAATTTGAGGAAGGATTCCTAGGGTTATTTTTGCATTGAACTAGAATCTTAAGTATGCTTTCCTCATATATAAATATATACATGTTAATATATACAAATAGTAAATGTGTATGAAATAATTTGATTTTTTTCCATATTTGCATATGCCCAACCAATTTTTCTTCTCTTTGTTTATAAAAATTAACTAAGGATATATCAAAGGTCTATTCACCTGAGGTAAAGACAGATCTTAAGTGCTGCCTTTGCTTTATTTTATTTGTTTTGCTCTATTTGCTTTGTTCTATTTGTTTTGTTCTCTTTGGGTTTTTTTGCCTCCCAGGAATGAGTAGAGTTTTTAAATCTATCATTTTAGAGTTTAGCTTCACTATTCTAGTGAACAAGCTGTGAAATCTAAAAATACAATCTATTTTGTTGAACACATAGCTAGTTTTCTTGGAGATTTCTGATTCGACATGACTTTGGATTTGAAGATCACCAAAATTCAAGAAGCAAGAACCTGAAATGATGATCAAGCAAATGCAGGCGAATTCAAGTATAAAACATTTATCCTTAGACTTAATATAACATCAAAGGAGATCCCAATTTTCCCCGAATATGACTGAAACACCATGAAGATATAATTCCAGGAGAGTCAGAAAATCTTTCAGAGAAGAGAGATCGGAGAGCAGAAGGAAAAAGAAGGTATAGGTAATAAAAGCTCAGAAAGTAACAGTAGGAAATGTTTACACATTTTCTTAAAAGGTTAAGCAAGAAACAATAATGGATTTAGGAACTGGAGTCAAGTAGATAGGAAGAAGTTGACAAAATCCCACAAGCATTTATAAGAGCATTTATAACCTTCAGATATTTCCATTATACTCAAGAGAACAGCAAATCATGATTCTTCAAGGCTTGATAGCACATTGTATCAGATCTGGGCAGGTTCCCATTGACATTTTAAAACAACAGTGGCAAGTATTATGAGTGGGAAAATTTTTGCACCCTTGAGACCTTGAATTACTTATACCTCATCTGCAGATAGCACAGAGTAAAAGCCAGTTGTTCAAGAAGTCCTCTCACAAGGACTTGTGAAATTGAGAAATATTGGGTAGGGAAACTGAAAAAATGGTACCTGAGGAACATTTAGTTTTATTTATTTATTCAGCTGTACTTTTTTGATAAATGTGGTAGGAGTTGAGGTTCTATGTTCCTCTTAAACTCTTCTTAACTGCTATTCTGTTATGCTTCTAGAAGAGATTATTAACTTTTTTATTTGTTTGGGTTTTGGGGGTTTTTTTTAACTTTTATTTTCCACTAAGCTGACTAACAAATGATCAAGGGCTTAAACCTATACTGCTTGAAACTTGATGACCTCCCTAGGAACATTTGCACATGAATTTATGGTTTTCCCCTACCATTTCAGTGTTGGAATCCAAACACTCAAAAAGGCATAAAGTTGTGTTTTGGAAAAGCTGTTTTTCAAGCTGTTGTCTAAAAACTGATTCCATCTACATGTGAGTACTGGGAATAATTTTTGTTTTCCTCTATGTTCCTTTACAAATATTTTTTTCTTGAAGAATATGGAAAAACAAACTTCAGATGCTTTAGTGAGAAAAACAAAGGTTCAGCAAGATTCCATGGTTCAACAACACTTATATTATATTTACACTTTGCAGTAGTAGAGGATAATGGGGCTGTGTGTTTACACAATTCCGAATGAGATTTATGTGTAGACATACAAGCATGCAGGTATGGGTGAATGTGCAGGTTGAATTTACCTATTTATGTATTGATATAGATTATAGTACTTTTTCATAGACTTTAAGTTACTAAACAGCTGAACTTGGATATAATTGTGAAGAACATATCCATTCTTCTATATGTAAAATTTAATTTATATATATGGAGGGGCATGTTTATAAATGTAAAACTACCAAATAAGACATGGAAAATGAAAAAAAGAATTCTTTGTTCCCTTGCTATCCCTTGCTATAGCACATTCCTTTAACACACCCAGTACTAGCAATCTGTTCTTTTGATCTTTGTTTGGATTCTTGCACAACAACTTGATTAATATTTAACATATTGATCATCACAAACATCAGTATACCCTGCAAGCAACTCACTGAATCCAGTTATTTAATTCAGTTTCTATTTAAACAATACTGGTTTATTTTGAGCAAGATTATGCTCACAAAACTTTTCTGAAAACAAACCCCTCTGTGATATGTTCTTTCTTAAAAATTAGTAACCTTTCACAGATTTTCCGTTACTCTCTGACTATATATTTAGTGTATTATTAGCATATTTCTTAAAAAAAATAATTCTAGTAGTTCTTACAATGTCTCATTTTTCTAATAAGAATTCAAGCAATTACAGGACAAACAAAACTGGCATAAGAGATTAAATCCACATAAGTGGAACTCTGGCTCAGCATAAATAGTAATAAAGGCTTAATCCTTTGTATTGTTCTTACCTACACATAGACTGTGTAGGCAGAGTTATTTTGCTGCATCTTTATGGAGGTCAATTTAGTTGTGAAATTACATTTTTTTTGTAAATTATTGAAATACCTAGGACTATATTGGCCTTTTGAGATGATGCATATGCCTCTTAGTAGCTGCTGTTACTTTGATTTGTGCCCTTTTCGCTTTTGTAATTTTTAGTATAAATTCATCCTGCTTGAGTACACTGTGCAAGGCAAGAGTTAAAAATGAGTGTAAGTATGATGGAGGACAACCGATTTTTTCTGTAACTGGCAGGTTTTCACTGCAGATATGTATATATTAATATAAGTCAATGTCCCTTTCATAAGCAGTGCTACAGTTGCCTTTATGACTTCTTTTAATGGTATTAAAATAAAAATACAGTTACAATCACTGATAAGAAAATCCCTCCTAAAACTCCATCAAAATTAATGTTATTTTTAAAAGGTTCATTCTGAAAGCATTTGGCCAATAATTTACTAATATTTCACATTTATTAATAAATTGGACTACAAGTAAGTATTTTTTTGCATTTGAAATTAGAACCAATATTCTCACTACCTTACATGGAATATATATATGTATTAGCTTGTTAAATCAATTAGTTATGACAGATAATATTGAAATAATTTGCTGTCATAGATTTCTACAGGACACCTAGTCTTTTTCTCTTCACTGGAACTTTCTTCTCACACATTAAACATAGAAATTAATTTTCCCACATGCATTATTTAATTAGGAGAGAAAAAAATTTAAAAAGCATGATTACAGCATTTCTTGATGTGAAAAAAGAAAAAAAAATTGAATCTATAATGCATGTGTCTCCAGGTCTGAGGTTCAGACGTTACACTAATGTAATACTTATTAGAAGTCTGCAAAAAAGCTCATTAAGGATCAGTGGCTCTTATGTTAACTACTCCCTGGGACAGAAAGACTGAGTATGCATGAATTTATTAACCCCTGTGAATATACACATATAGAATACATATCTAGATGAGATTTTCATGTTAAATATTTACTTTCTTTCCACTTAGCTTTTATTTCATCAACTTTGGTAGGCTGAGATATCACCTACTAAATTTATATGCTATTATTGTAAAATCAAATAAAAAACCAAAGTGGGCAATCGATAGGATCCTTAATAAGATGGCACTGGTATCAAAAGTTCCAGCAGAAAACTTTACCACTGTGAAAAAAATGGCAGGAAATAAGCCATCTCTTAACTCTGATAATCAATAGGAAAGTGAAGATTGTCATTTGATGATCAATCAATGTCAATTTATGATCAATCAAAAAGACAATTTTCATGCACTGGATTACTGAAAGGAAACAAAAAGACAAAAAAAAAAAAAAAAGGCTAAACAGCTCCTAAATATCCTTTCTATAGTTTCAAGTACAAATTGTAAGTTATTTACATGCAGACTGTGCAATATAGATCTCATTGAAAATAGTATTGCACTCAAGAGATTCTGAGTTGTAACATCTGTCTGATCATCACACTTGCAGCTTTACGTGTGCACTCTTATATATTTCCTTTGCTCCTCTCCTATTACTCATGACACCATATTCTTATTACAATATAAATCAGCACCTGCCTTCTTCTAAAAGGTCTGGGGAAAAAAAAAGAAAGAAAACCTCACAAGGCAATTTCATTGAATATAGCAATATCAAGTATGGTCTATATTGACTGGTCAAAATTTTAACTTATGGGTAAGATGAGGAACACAATCATCTAATGACCAAGATTGTCATTCCAGGGTTTTTGTAGTTAAAACACATCTTTCGTTAAATCATTTGGGACTTAAATACAGGGGTTTATTTTATCCATTTGCAAATCAAAATCTGTGTTCCATTCCCAAGGAAGATATAAGAATTAATATTTGCAGAGAGATTCTTTTATATCAGATCCCATTTTGGTAAGAAATGGCAATCATATCATTTGATTTTTAAAAGTATTTTGTGTTTGTCTTTCCAATTTAAAAATCAATACTTTTCCTTTTTTTTTTAAATTTTTTTTTTATTACAGATTGAAAACAAATTAAATTCTCTGGTATACTGTGGATGTAAGATGTACAGAATTAAAATATGTGCAGCGAAGCCATCATAAAATAGAATCTTCCCTCCCAATAGCTCCCCATTATTCTAATATATATTTCAGTTCATAAGTGGTTGAGGTTCAGGAAGTATTTGCAGGTTGCAAGTAATATAGGGCTGATAATATCAAATTCTAATAAATAAACCATTGACATTCTGGGTGCAAGTTCTAGTGATATAAAGAGCTACCATTACATAATAAACACCTCTAGTTTTACTGTAGAGCTGGAGCCATTTCTTCATTGTAACATATACTAAATAGAAGTTTTATTTCTATTATGGCAAATAAATGAAGTGGAACAACAGGGAAATGTTTTAAATGAAGTGTATTATGGGGCTAAAAAATACAGAAGATTAAGTAAGAAGAAAAATCAGTGTGATATTTTCCATGTAAAGTCGATTCATTCAGAAACAGAGTAGAAACTTGAGAGGTGCTGACTGTAGAAAACTCAAAGATATTTTCTGTTCCCCAGAATATAAGCTCTCTCCTTCCTTCCCAGGGAAAATAAACAAACAAATCCCTCTGTTATGACACTATCCTAAACCAACATTTGAATTCACTGGCATACCATAAATAATCTAATATCACTTCCAACAAAGCATTTGATGCAGCTGTGTCTGTCACAACTGCCATTAATTTTGACAGGATTCCTACACACAGATTGCTCACTGTGTTGAGGGTCTAATGTTGATAAACTGCAGCTTGCTCATTTTAATTATATTTTTTCTAATTATATTTTTCCATGTTTCTCAATCCTATTTCTCCATTTTCTTTTGCAATACCAGTTTCTATGGAAACTGCAATGACAAGTACATGAATGGAGTTTAATGATGTCAACTAGTGCTGCCTGAAATCATTGCATGTAAGAGATCAAAATGTATATTATGATACATGCAATATTTTTCTTTGTTAAATAATATTGCTGCCTGCATCTTCAAGTTAACGTAAATGATGCTCTGTCTATACAGCCAGCAACATTCCTTATATCACATGTTGGAAACTGCAGATATCTCTTACTTGACAATCAAAGCCCACATGCTGGGAAATGCCTTACTACTGCATTATGCTACAGCTGCTGCAGAAACATCTTTGTGACACTCAGTCACTTCTGAAAGGTTGACTCCACAATAACATTTTTCCTTCTCAAATCTGACGTTGCAAAGGGATTTATCCCACCACTGATGGGCTCAGCCTTGGCCAGCGTGGGTCCATCTTGGAGCCATCTGGCACTGGCTCTGCTGGACACGAGGAAAGCTTCTGGCAGCTCCTCACAGAAGCCACCCCTGTAGTCCCCTCCTGCAACAGAACCTTGCCACACCACCCCAATACAGTAACAAATGAAAATCACAACTTATTCCCGAAAGTGTTTTTCGGATCTAGATACATGTGAAGCATTGTGCAAAGAATGCTCAAAAGTGTTAAAGCCTATAAAAAGATAAATAAAATTTAAAAAGTTAATGAGAGCATTGATAAATAAGAGGAAAGTTTGTACCTTCATTATTTTTTATCACATACATAATGAGCATACTGCAAAGAAACTGTTAAAATACTGTTTGTCCTCATGTATTATTGAGATATTTGTGGGTTTGTTTTTTCAGGATTTCTAGCCTCCTGGGTATATTTAGAAATGTTTTCCATCTGTTTTTAAATGGCAAGAATCCAGTTTCACATTTGTTATCAAAAAACATTTTGTCATAATTCCCCAAATCCTTAGTTATTTTTTATCTATGGAAAGAACCAGAGGGGAAAAAACAAAAAGCAAGAAAAAACCGGAGTGAGCTGAAAACTCATGGAGAATAAAAGAAGTGATCTCATGGGCTGCTATGTTTAGCAAACTTGCGTTAGATTTCATTCATCTAATAGCAGAAATTTTGTCTTAATTTCAGCCAAAAAAATTCTTCCAAATTTGTATGAATATTTTTCTTGTCCCAGCCTTAGTCTTTCAATTTAAATATTTGTTTACTTTGCTTGTTTCTCTACATATATTTAAAGGAAATAAACCATATTAATTTCAACTTTTTATTTTGCAATACTGAGTCAGAAGCTTTTATTATATTTAATTTATGAATTGAAATATGTTGTTTAATAATGTTAAAAGACTGACTTTGTATTTGCCTGATTAGAATTCTTCTTGAGCATGATTTTCCAGAACTGTACACAGTATTCTGCAAAGGCTTTACCAATGTTTTATAAAAGGATATTGATACTTTCCTATATCTTGGCCATGAATATGAGTTCTTTCCATATTTTTCACTGTTTTCTTTCTTTTCTGTGCAATGATCAATAACTTCCTCATAATTCTTCCTTGTTATTCTTTTCAGTTAGGAAAGGAGAATTGCATGCTGTGATGCTTCATTGTAGTGTTTGGTCTTCCTATATGCCTATTGATATCTCCTGACATTAAAAAGGGTTATTTTCTATGAGGTCAATACTGATGGTGAGATTTCACCCTCTTCAGCCTTGGGATACAAATTTTAATACATGTACATTGTTATAACAAAAACAAAATAAATATGCACATATAACTAATGTTTTTCATACTTAGGCTTTCCCAGAGTGATGTAACTGAGCATATGCCCTTTCTTAATGCTGTCTTTTAAACTTTATCTTGGTTGTTTGTATAATTCTACATACTAAGATATGTGGTGGGAGAAAAACAATTCTGAGAGGTAAAAAAAATATATGTTTACATTTCAAAACTCTGTATTAGGCCCCTATTTGCTTTTATAGTTAAAACTTTCAATCATCATACATTATGGCAAAAGTCCACAACCTCCTTTTTTCCTTAAAAATTATCTTTAAATCCTGTTCATTTGGGAAGCCATCCCAGTTGATCACTCAGCCACTGAAAATGACAGCTTTGTAATGACAAATGTTTTACAGAAATAATATGAAATATCTTTCACATAAATTTTATAAATATAAGCACACAATTATAATATTATTTGTATTTGATTAATTAGTTATGAAATAATTTCAACAATAACAACAAAAATTTGTTTGCATGTATATTTATCTTTATCTTTTTTTTAGATAATATATGAAGAATTAGAAAAACACATCCAATAATATTTGAACTGTGACTACACATGTCTAGTACACATTAAAGTCAGTTTTTTCTAATACATGCTGTCTATCTAGTAAAGAAATCTTCTCTTGAAACTTCAGTTTGTGATCAAGTATTACACAAAGGGTAGCAAAAAATAGCATGACACTATGTTGAAAGTGGCCACTGTTTCTTAGGGAGCAAGTGCTCTATTAAAAGCACAGTAAATAGAGGAATATGAGAGCATTTTTTTTTCCCAGAATCCATTTATAAAAATTAAATTGAAGAAACTTTTGAAATGCTGAAATTCTCTTGCTCAAAGTTAGTCTCATATTCAGTGCCACTGAGAAAGAACTACCTGCTTTGTAAGGCAGGAGCAGGTGGTGGTTCTTCACCCTACAAGAGTGATTACCAGGCATCTAAAGCTAACTTAGTAAATGGAACAGACATATTGCACATGGAGACTTCCCAAATCCCTTCACTCTGCAATGACACAGTGAGGAGGATAAAAGAGCTCCAGTATTTCTATGAATACATCAGCTATCTGACCACATCTCTCACGTATAGCTCCAATGTGTCTTTTTACTGTGGTAGATGAATTCAGGTGTGAATTTCTATAGATAGGAAAGAAAGTGATAATTTCTGCTTTCTATGGGTTTGTAGGTCTGTAGATGAACAGAGGGATGGTGGGGATTGGGATTTTACTGGAAGGCACAGATCTTAGCAAGATTGTATCAAGACAGGACTGACAAACTTGAAAACCTATCTTACTGTTCTAAATTTGTAAAACAAGTTTTGGCAACTCAGACTAGATGAGGAATCATCCAAAGTGTACACTTTAGTACACCCTGGGGCAGATATGTGCTTTCCCATCTGCCTTTTGAAATAAATGAAGAATCGAAACTCATGATGCATTAAAAAAAAAATCAATGAAACATTTTGAGATATTGAGATTTTCCACATAATTGACATGCTTATACCAAAGGCAATTTGGGCAGATTACCATGAGACGCTAAAAAAGCTTAAGTCAAGACCCTAAGGATAAAATATCACTTTCAATTCTATTTATCCATTTTTTGCTAAAAAATTGTGTATAAAGAGAAGGAAGCCACATGAAAGAAAGAAAATCTGCTTGCAGAAATATTTGAATCATGAACTAATGGATATTACCATAGGCATTATGCATAACTATTAGAATTACAGAATAATTATGAAGTATATCAGGTGTATGAAAATTTCCACGAGAATGTAGCTGCATGAACTACATTAGATGTACACGACAAGCTCCTAAATCAGAGATTGCATTGGCATTCTCCTTTACTCTGCTATGATTCCAATAAGCCAGTGGCAATTCAAGCAGATGTGCTGTATTTTCAAATGTTTATCAATATAACAGACACAAATATTACCTTTGTTTCATAAACAGATAAGTTTATGAAAGTTTATAAGTTCTGGTATAAAAATATTATAGAGCAACTACTGATCACTGGTCTCATCATAGGAAATGTTACTAGCTGATTCTAAGCAGACCTGAATCACAAGTAACTCAAAGACAGTTTATTTGATCATCTCAAAATTTGATTCCAAATTCAGATGTTAGTCTGGTGTATTTATTCTTGACAAATAAAAAATGCACTACAAGGAGCTACTGAATAAAACTGAAAATATGGCAGATGTGTTTTCACTATATACTTAGTAAATTTTTTAAAGCAAATGGAAGTACACATGGAAGCATTCTGTGATGTAAAACTGTACGGTAATCTCATAGCAAAAAAGAAAATACAGATGTCCATACAAACTATAACAACAGTCTAACAGCTTGAATTTTCAAAAATATAATTTCATTACAATGTGACAGTGATTTCTAACTGAAATTGGTGCAAAATATTATTATTTTTTTTTATGGGAAACATCATAGTGCTTACAGAATGAAAGCTGGAGCCAGGAAAATAATATATTGGCTAGGTATGATTTGCATTGAGCTGAGCTTAGATGTTCATATTCTATGTCAGGAACAGGGGTCAAAGGTGAATGTGTGTTTCAAAATATGCTCGTGGATTCATTTCCATGCCAAAATGTCACTTCAGGGTGTGTCAAAGGACACTGCCACCTTAATGCAGCATGTTCAAGTTAGGATCAAACAAAGGTTTGTGATTTTTTTTTGGCTTGGGGAGATTTAGAGGGAAAAGACAGTATATAAATTTGGATATAAAAAAAAGAATAATTGTAGGAAGTTACGATGAATTCTAAAAGATTTATACTTCTAAGAATGCAGAAGCTCTTCTCATGTTTATGTCACCATGATACCTAGATGCCTTTCAGGTTATAGTTAGCAGTCTGAGCAGCAGATACTTCCTCCAATGCAAAACAGTCCTTGAAAGGTCTGCCACATAAACAATCAATACATGACAACAGCTTATGGTATATAAAAGGTCAGGAGATATTCACATTAAAACAATGAATAATTATACAAATAATGTAATTGTTCAAGATTAGGAATATTAAAACATTATTTTCTGAATTCAGCCTTTTAAATTCAGCCTAAATTGAGACCATTTTTCAAAACAACAGCCTTCACAAGCTAAAGCCTGGTACACTTTCCCACCTCATTCAACTGTTTCTTTCCAAAGAGGTTTCTTAGCATAGATGCTCCTTATTCTCGTTATTGTCTTCTCTGTAAATACTGCAATACAGATGTAGTAATTCCTCCAAATATTAGAATTGCTGGTTGGAATATAAGGGGTTTTTTATTCTTGTTCATCTCTGGTTTTAAATTAACATTGTACTACAGAATTAGGTTGCATTTTCATATGATGTTATTGCAAATATCTAATGTTGTTCACCACATGAAGTTGTTTTATCATATTTCAGCTCCATAAAAGATGGACTATTGATTAAAACAAGAATTAAAAATATTTTAATAGTAATTGATTTAAAAGAATTATTGATTTAAAAATGCATTTATTTAATTAACTCATTTTAACTATCTAACTTCAAATATCTAGATTAAATCTGATACCTTTTCTTAAATCAAAGAGACAAAATTGCTACAAAGCACTAGCTTTCAATGAAACAATAACTAGGTGGACTTGATGGTATTTAAATTTATCACAGTAAGAAATCTAAGTTTAAGAGTCACCTTTCTTCATAATAAAGTATTAACAAATTGAATAGCATTATAGTTTACTATTGACATAAATGCAGTACAAAAATAAAGGGCAGTATTTTGGGTTATCAGTAAGAGTTATAATGTCTTTCCTATTTGTTTTTTAAACTAAAATCTTGAAAGAAAAAAACCTTACATTTCATATTTAGTTATCCTAAGAAATTTATAAGGTTGAAAATTACACAATACTTTGAAAACTCATTAACTTAAACTTCAAAAAAAAAAAAGTCTACATATCCTTGTAACACACTGAAAGGAATTAAATGATGCTGTGGTAAAGATAGTACTTAGGTAAATCAACATATACAGATGAAACTTTAATTAACCACACAGTATCTACTTTCAGAATTATTAATATTTTTTCCTATTAATTTTAAATATATCACATTGTATAATTTTCTGATTTTCACACCTTATTATGGCAGTGAAATTGATGTGAAAGCTATGTCACAAGAATAATTTTGATTTATGGTATTTCCAAAGAGTACAGACACGTAGTATTGTGGTGGATTACCCTTGGCTGGTTGTCAGATGCCCCCTAAGCCACTTTCTCACTTCCTCTTCTCATCAGAAAAAGGGGAGAAAATAGGTGAAAAGTCTCAGAAAGAAAGCAAGGAAAAACACTCACTAATTATCATCACAGGCAAAAGATGCTTGAGTAGGAAAAATTAATTTAATGCCAAGTAGAAATGGTGTAGGATGGTGAGAAACAAAGACAGAAATAAAAACATCTTCCCCCTACCCTCCCCTTCTTCCCAGGGTCACCTTCACTTCTTTCTTCCTGTCACTTCTCTCCCCTCCCTGCCTGAAGAAGTGGAGGGGAATTAGGAATGGAGCTTACAGTTAGTTCATAACATTTTGTCTCTGCTGCTCCTTCCTGCTTCTCACTTTTCCCTTGCTTCACTGTCAAGTCCCTCCCACATGATGAAGCTTTTCACAAATGTGGATCCTTCCCATGTGCTAGAATTCCCCAACAACTGCTCCAGCATGGCTCCTTTCCATGGGATACAGTCCTTTGGAAGCAGAGAGTTCAGAGAATATCAGTTCCCACAAGCGGTAGTTCCTGCCAGAAAAGCTGTTACCTGCTGCTAGCCTGCTATGCCATGGGCTCTTCTTTTTCCAGGTCATATCCACCTGCTCCATTTGGGCTTTTTCCATGGGCTGCAGGGAAATGTTTGATTTGCACTTAGAGCACAGCTTCTCCCTCCTCCTTCACTGTCCTCAGTGTCTGCAGAGCTGTTCATGTCTCTGCTGTACAGTGATTTTTTACCCTTTCCTAAATATGTTATCACAGAGGCGCCACGAGCATTCCTGATGGGCTCAGCTTTGATCAGTAGTGGCTCTGTTGAAGAGCCTGCTGGAACTGGCAAAATAAACTTCACAAAGAGACAAAACTGACAAAACTGACAAAAAAGACAACAGCATAAAACATAACATAACATAACATAACATACAGAAAAAAACCCACCATTTTCCTGTGTATTGCACCTCTTGGCCTCCTCCTGCATAATACCAGAGGTAGTATCTTTTAAAAGATCTTTTGACTTTTGTGTTGTAAGGTGTCTGAAATACATACTTTTTGTTCTAAAGGACCATTACTAGAAGTTTCTCCTTTTTAAATAGTAGGCCAGCAATTTAACTGCGAAATTCCTAAGTATAAGATTGGTTGATCTATTTTTTAGGAAATTGAAGGAAAAAACCATATATTTTCCAGATATCTTTATTTCCTTTCAAATTAAAAATACTCCTAGATATAGTAGAATACTGTAAAAGGGAAATTAATTAAAATAAAAAAAGTGGTCAAGACTACCCAACATCCTCTCCACTGGAACAACAGAGAGATTCAGAGACATTTTTAAAGTTGCTAACACAATTCACAGTGAAACCTGAAAGAGCAGAAGCCACTGACAGGGAATTAACTTCTACAGATTTCATTTTTGACACTCAGAACCTAATGCAGAAAAAAAGAAAGAGAGAAGTGATATGGCATAATCAACAAAATGCTATTATCAAGAACATAGCAAAAAATCTCTGACTAGCCTTTGATTAACAGAGGCTCTTTTCAAGAGTCATGTAAAACCACAGAATCATAGAAAAGCCTAGGTTGGAAAGGACCTTAATGATC
>VWYP01027415.1:0-39243 GCA_013400435.1 Pycnonotus jocosus | reverse complement strand
CTTTCAGAAAGAGCTCTCTGATTAGAAGACCTCTATGATCAGAAGAAATAATGAATTATTAAAGAGAGCCTCTGAAAGCGAATGTGGCCTGGAGTGCACCCTGGGGACACAGAAGGGCTTTAATCTCACCTGAAAGGCACAGCTCAGCATTTTGTCAGTGTGAGATTCCTTATCCAAGGATAAATTGATGTTCTGACAGCACTCCTGTGTGTTTGGCTTGTCGGCAGCCACATGTGCAGCCTCCTCTGGTTTGTTTGCTTGCTCTGAGAAAAACAAAAACAAAAACAAAAACAAACAACTGATTAGGAACTCTGCCAAGCCAATGTAGTCTTTCTACAATGTTCTTTCAAGGCACTAACAGATGGACACCTAACAATATTAGTTACTTTGGGAAAATGATATTCCAGGCTTAAAAACAATTTAAGGAGGAGCATACAGCCCTGTTTTTGGAGCTCTTTCTAACGTAAAAGTACCCTCAGTAAAATGTTTACACATCAATGTGAGTGGAGAGCAGAATATCACACACAAAAAACTGGAACCACAAGCAAAAGGATGTCACTGCTCTTCTTTTCCTGAAGTTTCTCCCTCTCAGAATGAGGGCATCCTTTCCTTCCCCTCCACACAGCAAAGGATGGTGCTCCAAGTGAAGACTGTCACCCTGGGGGCTTTCATTAAAATAATGCAAACACACATTGATCTCAACCAAACACCTCTCATTTGAACACTGGTGAGGAAAAGGAGAGACCCCACAGCCCTTCAGCTGCCTAACAATGCAGAGTACAAAGGCACAGCTTTAATACCACAAACGCAGAGCCAGCCTGGGAGCAGATGCTGCGCTGCAAGATAATTCCCCACAGCTTGGCGTGAGGGTGTTAAATTGTTATTGAAAAACCGAAAACACCAAAGTGCTGCGAGATGAGAGAACCATAGGAGACACCAGTCTTTAATTAGTATTTAGCATGGTAGGAATAGCATGGTGAATGCCTTCTAGCCTTCCCCTAGCACATCAAGCTAGTGTTAAAACGATTTAATTGTCACCTGTCTGCCGTGCAGCAGCCGCCTCCCTTTTTCCTTTTGTTCATAAATACCTACGAGCCTTTTACTGTGTCACCACATTGCTACAGCCAGGATGGCAGCTTGACTTGTTTGGGAGACATGCAGCAATAACCAGATTTTAGGGTTCTTTCGATGCGTAACCACCTGTTAACCCTCAAAAGGAAGGGGAAAATCCCTGTTTGCTATGAAACAGAAACCAGTGTGTCAAACCCAAACGAGGAGTGTTGCTCTGCCCCTCTGCCCCATGGGCTGTGCCTGGGGAACCTGATCCAGCAGCTGCTTCTCCTCTGTCCTTGGCTCCTCCTGACAGGGCAGGAGCTGTGAATAGCGAACTGCTGAGGACAGGGGTTTTGCTCTGTGCTGAGGGAAGGAGCCTTTTACAGAATGCCCTCGCACTGAATCATCTGCCTTGCAGCAAAATAACCCGACAGAGCAGCACGCAGGTTACACAGCTCAGCCAAACCAGCAGCTGGGCATTTTCAACCCCCTCAAGCAAAGTTCATCCCATCACACACATGAACTTCAGGGTTGGTTTCTCATGAGCTGCACCAGCTCTTTGCTGTCTCTTTCCTTTAGAATAATTTTTCTTTACAGGCAAATACCGAGTTCCACAAGTGAAATAAGGTTGACAGCTGTAGAAGAAATCTCTTAGGCACTGCTGCTCTGCCTGGTTGCTTATGATGCTTTGCCTGATGCAACTTCATGATGTTGGTGGTTCCCCTCAGCTCAGCTCTCTCTGTGCATCAGTCAGAGGAAAAAGGAGATTGTGGCTGACCAGCCACTCTCAGAAGCTGGTAAAAATCAAGGGTTTCCTTTTCCACACATTTCAGTGGGCTGTGTGTGGCTTTGCCTCTCAGAGCCAGTGTTTAATGAAAGCCATTAGCATTTATATGTACCAGGAAATGGCTGTGCAAGCTTATTGCACTTCCAGCATATTAAGTGACAGAAGAAGCAATATCACCCCTAACAGTGTTTTCCCTTAGTTCAGTATTCTGACCTAATACAGATTTTTCTCTGTAATGTCTGTTTTACAGAGAAATGTACTTTAATGGAGAATAAAATACTTTGTGGATAGAAAGCCAAATTTGCTTTAAGAAACATGAACTCTAATTCCTTGTGCTGGGGTTGTCTGCTGAGCAGCTCGATGCACAACTCCATCTCACCAGGTGCCCATTCCCGTCTGTAAAATAGAAACATTTATACGTTCCCCCTCTGCAGAATGTTCAGAGATAACTCTAGGAACAGTAGGCTTTGCTTACATGCAGCAGATCACCCTTGTTATCTACTTAATGTTGTTTATCATGAGCAGAGTTAAATAAGCATGTTTACATTAACCATATACTTCACTCCCAAAGGGTCTCACCTTTTTGTCACTTCTCCACCAGTACTTCACAGTGATCTCCTTAAGGGCTGGGGATTGAGTCCCCAGTGGCAGTGGTTCATGTTTACATTTAAACCTCTGCATTATCTGTGACTGACAGCCCTCAGAGAGCCTCTTCTCTCTGTATTATAGAGTGAGCATGGTGGTGTTTGTTCAAAAGTTGCACTTGATGATCTTGGAGGTCTTTTCCTGCCTTGATGACTCCATGATCACATTTGGTGCTGTTGATCCATCTTATCCAGTTAAGGAGCCCCAGAGGGAAGACAGACAAGCTTCCTGCTTATGCTCTGAGGAGCTGAAGCAAGTTGGAGAGATCAAAAAATGTGAAATGGCCATCAGCAGGGCAGAACCTCTCCAGGGCTTTTTCCTGATGGATTTGTATCTCAGCATCTCATTTATATTAACTATATCAGTGAGCTGAAACGACTTCATGGTACAGAACTTCCCGAAACAGTGGGAAAGCTTGACTTTTGGGGGGCTTTATTTTAAATTTTGTCATGAACCTCAGTTAAAGCAAAAGACAGGAGGCCAAGAACTACAACTGAGTGTTTTCTCCAGTCAGTACGAGGCCAAAGACTTCTGGCTTTGTGTACACAAGAGCTGCAGACGCCTGCACCTCCTTGTCCTGATGATTAATGATTTCTCCCCCTGCCTGCAGTCCCTGAGGTGCTCGGTGTCAGCAGAAGAAGCCAATACTTGACCAAATAAATCACTGTTTTCTTTACAGGGCAGCAGTGGTTTGTACCTGTTCCCTCTCTGGCCAGCTCAGCACAGAGAGCAATTTTCCACACCCTGTTTCTGATCAGTGCAGCCTGGTGATAGCTGGGAGCAATCAAAAGCTGCAGTGCCACCACACCCTGGGGATGCTGTCTGCTTCTTCGGGTCAGCAGCCCAAGTCTCTTATCACCAGAGACTCTGTGAAAGCCAGGCACTAATTGTCACTGGCCAGCATCCAAAGCGAGCTACCAGCTGAGTAAATGACACTCAGCAAAAATGATGGATTTTCAATTTTGAATTTTTACTCACTCTTCTGTTGTGATTGCTTAGAAATTTGCATACTATTTAAATGAACATCTTTGCAGTTCATACATCAAAAGAATGCTCTGAAGCCAGAGCTTTTGACAAATGGTAACTGCATTTTAACTGAAGCATTCAATGTCATTCAAGGGAACCTTGTAACCATTTTTCACTTTCCTACACAAGTGACAAAAATTCTTTTCCTTGTCTGGCTTTCAGTGCTTTGCTTTCTAATTTTCTTCTTTCCCTACCTCTGTTTTCTACCCTTTAAAAGAGGAGAAGGTTAAGGGAAAGGAGGAAGAAAAGTAGAAATGTAAAATCTTTGGTAGGTCATTCTTGGCAAAAGTATGTAACGAATTACTCATTTGGAGTATACGACTTTAGAAAAAAAACTGTTAGGAGAAGTAATGACAACTCAAACCAGCCAAAGCTCTTAGACCATTAACAAAAGAACTTTAAAAAGGGAGAAAACTCAAACTGCAGCAGATGAGACAAACCCCACATTGTGACCAGGCTTCCTCCCACTGGGTTCTTCAGGCCAGGTGCTTTCCTCCAGCCCTGCTCAGTGTCCACCTTTCTGGAGCTTTCTGTGGCTCCTCAGCCCAGCAAATCCCACATTGGCACCTCCATGGATCCCTGGGGAAACATCTCCCCCCGAGGTGCCCCCTGTGACCTGCTCCTCTCCTGGTAGCTCCTCTTCCCAAGGGCTTGGCTGTGCTCCAGGGATCTCCCTTCCCTCTCCAGGGACTCAGACCACGTGGATCGAGTAGTTTCTCAAATATTATGGCAAAGGAAAATGATGCTTTTTGGAAGGCAGCACAGAGGATAAAGCCTGGGATGCTTTATGAGATAAGGGAAAGGGACAAAAGAATGTGATAGGAGTGAGCAGAAAGATGCATGTGAGAGGCTCAGTCCATCTTTTTGTTTGGGTTATTTCCTTTGCCTTTTTTTTTTTTTTTTAAATATGGTACTTCAGTGAATACCTTTATAAGTAATGTTGATGTCTTGCATTCTGTTTTGACGCATGACAATTTATAACTGCTTTCTATTCCTTGTAGATGTATTGCTTCTCCATATTTTTCTTATATCAGTAGTTATTCAGAATATAGGAAACTGGATAGTGTTGAGACATACTTTAAGCAGAATGAAGGATTTCTTTTCAATGAAAAGCCACTCCTGTGCTTTAAAGATCAAATATCTGTTTGTCTCATGACTTGGAAGCTCTGTGACAAGTTCAGAAAGGTTTTTTTTCATGATTTCCAACTAATTTATGGCCCAACCTAAACCCATCAGAGCTGATGGGAGCCTTTGCAGTGACATTAATGTGCTCTGAGTCAGGACCTGGGGCCTGAGATTACATCTGAGTTGTACCAACACCGTGCAGTGCTTAATTAAATGGAGACACTCAGATAAGCAGTGAGCCACCCACAAGATCCCAGCACAGTAATGAGGGTCTTGATACCAAAAAGAAACAGTAATCTCAGCTCCAGTTTTCTCAAATGAGCTCTTTTAGAGTTATCCCAAATCTGGGAAGTATTTTGTTCCTCTAAGTGCTAAGTGTTGTTTCAGACTAGTGTCCAGATTCACTACAACTAATTAATTCTTGAGGTTTCTTGTTTCTATCCAGCATTTTTTGTATTAAAAGGGGTTTAGAAGGTAGAAGAAATGCTTCTTTCAGACTCTGTTATCTGATATGTGTTATACCAATTTACTCTTGCTGTGTAAAGTCATCAAGTCTGATAGGAAAGAAAACAGTCTCGCCATAATGAGTGACACTAATTTCAGTGATTGAATTTAAATATGCCCTGTATGTTTCTGCAAGGCCTTGCCTTTCCTAAGAATTCAGGTATTCACCAAAATGATGTTCTATAAACTAATGGCCAGTAAAGAGGTCATGGGCCACTCAACAAGTAATAATGTAAATTTGAATTTTTTGAATTTTTTTTTTTTCTGAACAGGCCTCTATCCACCAGACAGCAAAAAGATCCATCTGGAGAATCCTAAGCTGACAGAGAAACTTCCAGGGTGGTTTCTTAAAAAGCTTTCATGCTGTTCATTGTCACTACAGAATATTCAACCCTACATATTCAAAACACTATAATATATCCTCTTCCTGCTGGCTTCCTTTCCTTACCTCCACTTACTTTATTTCTTAAATTCTAAAAAAAAAAAAAAATCCGTTGTTTCTACTGGAAAATGTTCCTGGTAGTATAAATCATGGTCACTGCTTATATAAGCTTGCTTTCCTATTTGCATATTCATAACAAGGCTGAGAAGTAAGGAGCCATTAAAGCCAAAGCTAAATGAAAATATTTCAAATTTATAGGCAAAATATTTTTCAGATCCCTAATAGTATGGAGTTCTTAGCAAGCAGTGTTGGTAAATTAAAAATTTACATTAACAGCCTTGCTAATAACTTAATTTCCCACCCTCTACCCAGGAGCTCTGAATCCATAGAGGGAATTAATTACCTCTTGACTGTAAACAGTGGTTTTGAAAAGGAACTTTGGTCTAGTCAACATTTTCCTGGTTTTGTTTATCAGTAATTGTCAGTGATGGAGCTTAAGAAGCAAGCAATAAATCTGGGGTTTTTTGATTTAAGTTCAGTCTATCAAGGAGAAACGTAAGCTGGAAGCCACAAAATGTTATGCAATTAAAAAAAAAAAAAAAAGAAAGAAAAAAAAAAAAAAAAAAACCCAAGAGACATAAGTGGGTTGAAGAGTACTTAAAGTACAATTATATTCTGAGAGGTGACTTTGGAAAAGTCATGACCTGACTGAAGAGTTCTGCTGTTGAGACTCATTTGAATCCTGTCTTGTTTCAGAACAAAATTATGTGTAATTTTTGAGTCACTTTAAATATCTTTCTTTTCCTATCATATAATTCAAGAAATTTACTCAGTGTTTTATAATGAATGCATTTATATTTAAAAAAAAAGATGAGTATACCTAAATGAGCAGTGTCAGTTGAAGCCCTAATATTTTCCTGCTGTTTTATCTGCCCNATATGTTTTATATATATATATTATATGGTTTATAAATTGTGTTAACTGAATTGGTACAAGGGCCCACATATAAATTGTACATCTTTTAATCATATTACCCGCAGAAACCTGAGCCTCATTCTCAGTTACAGACAGGTCATTCTGCATAGCTGAAGCCAGCTGAGAGCACAGGCACTGCCAGCAGTGTGGGCAAGGACCTGCAGCTTTCAGGGGCTGTGAGTCAGGAGAGAAATCCTGCAGCAGAGCAGCCAAGCCATGCACATGTGAAAATTGGAAACACTAAAATTGAGGACCTGCACTAAACTGGGGAGAGTCACCCACACTTCTGACTGCAGTCTGAGATACGTAGAGTTTTTCTAAAGTTAATTAATTAGTATATCTGACAAATATTGCCTAGTTAGAAGAGCAGTTGGTTAGGTAATTTCTGCCCCATTGAAGTCCCCCCCTGCATTTTAGCCCTACTTTTTGTTATGTCTATGATTTATGATGGAAAATAAAGTGTCTTTGCTGGCTAAAAAGCAAAACTAAATAGAATTCCAAGAAGGTGGCAGAACATGTGAGAAAGTGCACCTGCTGTGCTCAAGAGACAAAGAGTTAGAAGCCATTCAGCTATAAATTAAAATCTGTAAAGCTACAGATACATATAAAAAGGGAAAAAGTCATGTGTCATCCCAATCCCCTGGTGCTTTTGTGGTGCCCTAGGCTGCCTGGGCCATCATAGTGGCAGGAACTCTCCTGGGATGGCAGCTGCTGCCCAGGCAGGAGGTCTGATGGCAATCCAAGCACTTCATTGGGTTGAACTTTCTATATCTGGATAATTTCAATATCAGATGGAATTTTAAAAGCCTAATCTCCCATTCTTTTAACACCATCTTTGAAACAGACTCTCCACGATAAGCTTCAAACTGCTTTGGGTGGGATGAATTGGCATCCCTGGATCTGTCCAAGCAGATATGTCCAATATATCCCAAATTTTAAAATCCATTTGTAAAAGAGCATTAAAAAAATAAATAAAAAAAGAGCTGACACCTCTGAATGCAAATAACACTGAAGAGTGAAGTCCTCATACTGCTGAATGCATTAAACACAATTACAAAGCTCTCACTAACACAAACAAAGTAAGTAAATACAATTATTGGATTTTTTTTGTCTTGCATACATGTGCAGGCCTCTCCATCTCCTTTTCAACCAACAACTCAACACTGATGTGTTGGCTTCAGCTTAATTTGGATGTAACAGATTCATCTGAGGAGTAGCTAAGGCAACCAACTAATTGCACGTGCCAAGAAACTGAATTCAATTTTACTTCTGCAGAGATTTTCAAGTGTTTTAGTACCTGGAATTATCAGACAGCCCCAAAAATGTTTTGCAAATAGTACAAGTCTCTCATTGTAGCCATTTAGTGCCACATTGCAAGTTGGCATTGCTATTTTTAATGACAATGACATAACAATTGAGAACTGTTTCGTGGCAATTTCTATCTTAAGTGTTGCAAAGGCTGTTTAAAGCCAGGAATGGAATGTGTCTAAACCTGGTTTCTCAAAATTCAAATAAGAGATGTTTTGCCAAGACAATTGAACCCTACTGTACATAAACTGTTTGATTTTTATGAGAAGGCAATTTAAATCTGTCACATGTATGGTGTGAAGTGCTCTCCAGTAAGACATCATCTCCAAAGTCTGGGAAGAACAATTAGCACTAGACAATTAGCACCCAAAGGGTTTGACTGATCACACAGAGCCTTTGGGCACCTGTTCCTGGAGTCACAACCCTGAGGCAAAGTACTTGCAAACCAAACAGAGGTGATGCTACCCCTGAAGCCTGCAGAGTGCCCTTCTCTGGTCACAGTGGGGGTGACAAAGGTGTCCTTTTGTGCCATTACACCCCTCCTATGAAGGTTCCTTAGAGGGGGCCATGTGGAGAGGTTTCCCTGACCACATAGACCCAGGGAAGGGAAGGTTGCCCAAACAGAATTGTCAGAGTGCTTCAGGCTTTCCAGTTTTGGACTGGCCAGCCACAGCAGTCCACAGCCATCCTGATCTTCCATCCCTCATCCTCCTTTTGTTCTAGCTCCTCTTTCTCACACCCTCCTCCTTACACGGGTCTGGCACACCCATATTTCATCCTTACACATTGCAATTTTAAGGAAAAAAAAAAAAAGGCACCTCATTGCTGAAAGAATTTTAGAGGTGTGATTTCTTGAGAGCTCTCCTGCCTCTTATCCTGACACATCTGTGGGGCTGGGGTGCTTTGTGCCTGCACTGTGCAGATATGGGCAGAAATCACCCCTGGGACACAGGGGCAATGCAAGTGCTGGCCCTGTGGACTATAAATCAAGGGTGATACAATGGATCCATGCACTCCAGAGAGGTGTTCCAGCTTGTTCAGCCTGCAGTCCCATCTCAGAGTAAGTTCATGCCAGCAAACAGTGAAGTGCTACAGATATATCACTTGTTGCACAGCCAACACTCCCACTTTGCCTCATCCCACTTTCCCCATGCAGGGAGGGATCAGAGCTGAATTTCCAAATTTCCAAATGAAAGGAAGGCACCTTGCAGGTGGCATCTTCTATAATAGCAGTAACTGTGAGTAGGCTGAAGCCTCCAATTTATCTATCAGCACAGCAGAGCACAGCTACACAAAATTGTTGTTCTGGCTCATCCCATTTATAACCAGGTACACCCCCTTTTCCTGGTTTCTTCTGTAGACAATGCCTACTACTGTCCTTCCTGTTCATATGTAGATTTACCTGTTTGGTAGCTCAGATAAGTGAAATAATCCAAATGCAAAAAGAAAAGATGGTGGAATCATGGATTTATCGAGTTTTTTTCAAGCTAAGCACCACAGAATCCATTCTCTGTTCCTACACCCATCCACACAGATCCATTATATCTGCTGGCAAATGTCCTAAGCACTCAGGTTGTGTAAGCTTCTCCACGAATTTCTCTGCTCAGCTCTGCAGCATTCCCATCTTCTCCCATGATACTATGTTATCTGGAATGTCAGATTCTGACCATTCTGACTCAAAAGTTCATCCATGTATGGCAGTGGCAGCCACCCAGGCAAACACTTCAGTGCTGGAGGAAGAAATGCTGGCATCTTTTCAAAAGATGGAGAATTTGATGTGCTCAGTGTTGAATCTTTTTGCCTGCTCTGCCTATTGGGTTAGAAGCTTCCTACCCAAATTCATCCCAGTGACAGAATTTGTCCGTTCAGGACTGGTCTGGATGAAGCCACCCTGTGACAAATCAGGCTGGGGATTTCAAATACTGCTGTAATTGCAGAGGCTTGGTGTGGCAGGAGCAGGCTGTGCTACAAGGGAGGGAATGTGCTTCCCTGTCCAGCTGAGTGACAGGACTGATCTGTGCCCCTCCTGAAGCACACCTGCCTTCACTCTTGTCTGCTCAGAAACACACAGACAGTAGTCATTCACTTGTGTAATCCTCATTGTGCTGGAACATTCCTCTCCCCTTCCTCTTCCCTTTCCCTTTTTTTACTTTTTTTTTTTTTCTTTCTCTTCCTCTTTTTTCTTTTCTTTCCCTTCCTCTTTTTTCTTTTTCTTTCCTTTTGTCATTTTCATGCTGGGCCTGTGACTGCATGAATAGGCTGTGTGCAGGCTATTTTGTGTACATACTACATCATTCCATGCAATGACAACAGTGTAATTACAATGTTCAACAGGACACATTGGCTGAGCAGGCAAGGCTGTAATAACAGCCTGAGAGCTGTGAGTTTACCCACTCCCTCTGCTTTACCACCGCATCTGGCTTTATTCCCAAGAGAAAAAATATTTTATCAGTCATGTTCACCCTTTCCCAAAGGCAAACAATCAGCATCTCCCATGATTTAAATCAGACATTTAACCCGACTCAGGAATTTACCAACATAAGCAAAAATAATTTCAACACTATTCAAACAGTAAGGAAACAAATTTGTTCACCAGCATTATGCTTTCAAAAGCCACACCTCAGCTATATTGACATTTAGATGCTTGTGCAGGTGTTGCACCATACACTTTTATATCACTCTTACCTAATTTTTAATTGGGACCACATATATATTACTGTCCTTGAAGAGTTTGAAGGTCCCAGCCCCTCTGATGCTCTCAAGGAGTTAACAGACCTCATTAGCAGTTGCTGCAGTGCTCTATTATCTTACTTAACTGAGGACTTTATGGCTATATTTAGTTTAATTGAAGAATGTCCTAGGAAAGGACTAATGACACTTTTCGTTATAAATATACCAGTCCACATCCCAAAGAACATTTGTAATGAAAGGAGACAGGAAAAAATTTGACTAGAACAAAAAGTTACTTTTGTCAATTAAAAACCTGTAGCATTTTGTTGATGTGTCTTGGATCTAGTCACTTGCTGATGTGATCCATTACTAAATTTTTTCACTCAGTCATTTTGAAACCAATGGCCAAAACCACGCTCACTTCCACTGGATAAGTAT
This sequence comes from Pycnonotus jocosus, assembly GCA_013400435.1. Taxonomy (NCBI): domain Eukaryota; kingdom Metazoa; phylum Chordata; class Aves; order Passeriformes; family Pycnonotidae; genus Pycnonotus; species Pycnonotus jocosus. The sequence goes on along the minus strand of VWYP01027415.1, from coordinate 28,330 downwards.
TATTTTCTTCAGTAATCCCACCAAAATGACATTAATTCCCAGTGGTGGCAATGTTTTCACTGTATATTAAAAAAATCTGACTTCTAGATAAAAAGGCTTTACATTGCCCTGAACCTGTGAGAAGAAGTGTTTTCTTCAGGGAGAACAGAAATCAGGCACACACTTTTTCCTGGTGGGAAGTAACTTTGCAATGTCATCACCAGATTTCAAAACAGGTTGTTTGACAGGATCATGGAGAAATTCAGGAGGTCTGTGGCCAGCCTCCTGCTCAGGGTCAGCAGACCTCAGGGCACATTTTGATAGGATAAAGGATGAGGCAAAGATTAATCTAAGCCATGGGGTGGGAGCTGAATCAGCCCTGAAAAGGAGTATTTTGTTAATGTGGCTCTACTGCTCCTGATTCAGAGCTGGGTGAGGCATCTCATCCTTTCTCTCCCTCGTTTTCTAATTCCAGCAGCTCAGAAGAGGAACCCCAGGGAGGTGTTGGTGGAGACACTGTAGGGTCAGGTGTGCTGAGCAGTGTCTCCTCCTGAAGAGGAGACAACTAATCCCACATATCCAGCTAAAACACATTACTGGACTTTGGCTGGGAAAAGCTGGGACTGGCTGGTCTTCACAGGTTTGGACACTTTTTACAGCTCCTATAGATGGACATCTGCAAGGCATCATCCCAGGCCTTCTGGGATACTCTGAAATTGTTGCTTTCATCTTTTTTATTGGGTTCTCCCTGAGATAAAGGCCACTTTTCCAGCATTTTTTACGCCTTGTGAACAACACACATTGCTTCCTTCTGTAATAGCCAGGTTTCTGTCCCCAAACCTCATCGATCTTGGGGGAGCTGCATAAGCTGTGTTAGCAGAGTTTGTGCTGCAGGTCCAGCTGTGAGCTCCTCCTGTTGTCACCTCATTTCTGAACCTCATGGATGCAGTTCCTGCCCCAGCAGGTGCTCTGCTATTCTGGCTTCACAGACGGAGGCGGCCTCCTCCCCTCGCCGCTCTTAGCATGGAATGGATGAAAGGCAGTGAAAACTGGACACTTGGTGATTTCAGAGCCTGCAGCCTTGAAGCTCACGCTGTGAAAATGTCACACTCTTTAATCCTTCCATCTCCAGCATCCACAGTGTCACAGCACAGGAAAGGAAGCATTGCTGCTCAAAGACTGGCACAGGAGGGCTGTGAGCTGCCACTGGTGGTCTCACTGCCTGCCTGGCCCTCCTTGGGCAGCATCACCCAGCTCAACACGTCCCTCCTTCTTCATGTCACTGCTCAGGTACCAACTGCCTTTTATTTCATTGTCTAAACTCTTAACATACCCTGTCCAGCACACAGAAGTCTGCTCACACATTTGTGCTCAGTTGTGTCCACCTGTAAAGCCTATGCCTTCCACCTCTGAATTTTGTGCCCAAAATCTTGTCTAGTTTTTGTGCCCCTTGTTGGCACTGGTCTTTCCATAGGGTGGAATCCATCTGGCATTGCCTGAAAACAAAATTCTCACAAACTCACAGAATCACTGAGGTTGGAAAAGACCTTGCAGGCCATTGAGTCCAACCTGTCCCCAATCCCTACCTTGTCACCCAGCCCAGAGCACTGAGTGCCATATCCAGTCATTCCTTGGACACCTGCAAGGGATGGGGACTCCAAATGTCCTTGGGCAGCCCCTTCCAATGCCTGAGCACCCTTTCCATGAGGAAATTCTCCTCAGTGTCCGACCTCCCATGGTACAGCTTGAGGCCCTGTCCTCTAATCCTCTCTGGGACTGCCTGGGAGAAATCCTCAGATACAATTCCTGCTGATCCTCAGGCACAGTTCCTGATCTCAGCTTTGTTGCTTCTCATCAAGCCCCTGGCTCACCTAGTCAGGTATCTCATCTCTGGCACTGCTGCTGTCTGATGCTTCCAAGGAGCACCAAGCCATTCCCTGAAGGACATTCCCTTCCTCCCTGTCCTTGCAGCAGTCGTGTCTGTGCCCTGAGATAGAAAGCCCTCACACCCTAAGGGAAAAGTAGAGTTAGAGCTATCTTTATATTTACCAAAAGTATATTAAAAAATAAGAATATACCAAAAATATTTTTTTAAAAATGTGTCATAATTGAACTAAAACATCTTTTCTGTCTCCTGAAAATGACTAGTGGAAGCCAAAGAGCCTCATTTCCATTTTCAGTGTGGCATTGCTGGGTCGTGTTTTCACCTCCCCACAGAGGGTGGAGGCTACCACAGACTCTCTCAAGAAACCAACCTGGCAGCAGGGACATGTGCAGCTTTCACAAACCTCTGACTGTAGACCTGGGCTTGTTCTCACACCAGGACTCAAGGTCTTCTCTTTGGAACATTGAAGAGCAAGTGAGAGCAATGTAACAGTGGAGCTGTGAGGTAGGGTCATGAGGCTCCGATTGTCAGCGTGTTCCCATATCTGCACGGACTTTTAATGCAGTTCAGAAGCCAGAGATAAGCCTGCAACTCATGTGAAATTAGTGATTTTTCTTTGTGAATCTGTGGTTATCAGTAAAACACGTTGCTTTGGTGTCAAACTAAATTTCTCAGGATTTAGCTCACGCAAAGGTGTACATCATCCTCTTGTGACGGCTTCCTGGACCCCAGGAGAAGAGAAGAGATCTGGCATTGAGTGACATCCCTGTAGAAACTATTTGGATCAGCTGCCTTTAAAAATCTTGATGTGATAATAACCCTGATAGTCAGAATGCTTATCCAACTACATAAATATGAATGCGAGCCCTACATTCAGGCATAAATAACTCTCTATTCCTGGAGTTTTCTTCTGTGTGTTGTCAGCTAGGAAATCAAATTATCCATTTATTTGTTTTGTGATGCTGAAGCAAGGCAAGATATGGGATGGTGAAGATGAGAATACAGACATTAATTTTCTAAATTCACTCTTCTTGAAGAATAATAGACTTCAGCTGAAAACTCACCAAGAATTGAATTATTCCAACAGAATACAGGAATTTTTCTGTCTCTTTGTGGTGACCAAACCCTAGCTGTGCTTCACAGGTGTTGGCTGTGAAGTTCTTATCTCCCAGAAGGTACCACAGGATAAGACTTCTGGCAATTAAAGGCCTGTCTTACCATGTTTGTGCTGGCAAGGCAGGGAGTGTTGTGTGTGAGTGGGTGGCAGGAAATGTGAGGGATGAGCTGTCAAGGAGTTTGGTGTGAGTAGGCTGCCTTCATGTCCCTGAATTTTGTCTGTCCACATAGCAGCTTCATTTGATGCTGCAGCATTATGCCAACCTTTGGCAACAGGCAGTGAGGCCTCAAGGGAACAGGAGCAAGGTGGGGATAATCAGAGCAGTTTGAATTTTCTATTTCCAGCTTGCCCCATACAGTGGAAGATTGCACTGTCGTGTATATGGTTCTTCTGGGGAATTATTTGCATCTTTTGGGGAATCTGTGTGGGTGCAGCCATTCTCTGCTTCCTCCACCTTCTAAGGAATAGGGGAGGAAGATAGTTTGCTTTTTTTTGTCCATGTGAAACCTTTCCCCTGGAGAATGCTAAAACACACACAAATAGTGACTCTTAACACACAGCAGGCTTTCCACGTGGCTATCAGCAGCACAACCTCTCTGTGTACATTTCAAACAACAAATGCAAACCAGTAGATTAAACAATGAGAAAGCAAAGGTGGGTAATTTTCAAGTCATATGAATGGCTCTATAAATGTCTGTTATCCTCAGTGAGGCTTATGTGTCACTGCAAAATGCCACACAGTGTAGCAGTGATTGTTTGTTTCGTTCTGCAAAGGCCAATTCTCAAGGCAAGACAAATGACAGGTGAGTAGATCCTGGTGGCCAAATATTTGCCAAAAGTAAAATCAATCTTTTTTTTTTTCTTTTCTCGTCTTTTTTATTTTCCTGCCACAGTTCACTTCAAAGCTAAGCAGAAGCTCCAGGTAATGTCCCTTAATTCCTGTGTCCCTGTTCAGGCAGGGCAATGCCTGCTGCAGTAGGTCAGGCCCTCTGCTGTTCCAGGAACCCTTGCTGATTTTTGTGGCCAACAACACAGTCCATAACCACTCCCCAAACACTGCTTTTGAGCCATTATCAGAAGGTGAGTCATGGGAACCATCCTGTCCCTGATCTGCCCTCAGAGGGTGAGTTTCTTCCTTGGAAAAAGCAGGTTTTGCTCCTTCAGCATCTCCATCTGCTCTCTTATGTGATGCAGGATCCCAGTCCAGATGCCTCCAGACCAAGCAGAACTCTGGGGACTGCCTTTCAAAAGCGTAGATGATTTCAGAAGTCTTTCCCCCCCTCATTTAAGTGCTGCCCAATTCCCTAATCATTTTACAGAAAGCAAAACATGATTTTGGTTCAGACTGGTTTGGTTCAGAACACACCCAGAAGTGTCACCAGGACACTGGGGTCTGAGCTGGGGCAGTGGCCAACAGCCAATATCTTCACAAACCAAACTTGCAGGATTTGATAAGCCCAAAATATGGGAGACTTTACCCTTTTACTGAGCTCTCAGAATTAAAGCAACTGCTGAAGTTACTGGAAAGAGGGAGGAAAGCAAGAAAACAGGAAACTCCTGTAGCTTTGTCCAATTCCTGTATTTCCTTAAATTCTGCTTACCTTTGCTTCTTATAAAAGGCATCCAGTCCTACCTGACAGGTTTACCTTGAAGCCATTATATTTCTCTCATTCTAAATTCCTTTTGAAAAGAAAGACAAGGGCTGAGATGTGCTTGCCAAATGCAGATTAATTCAAGATAGTAGTAGAACACTCAACTCATTTATAGTGAAATGGCTTAATAATAATCCCATCATTAGTAGTGTAATTCCCAAAAAAATGTATGATGGAGAAGACAGCAAAGTAGAGCAAACATCCAGGGTTAGAAGTGAATCTTATAAGCAGCAGTAGCCTTTCAAAGCTTTTGAAATTTAATTAGAAGGATGCTGATAATCTCAAATCACCTACAGGACCTATGTCTCTGTCTGAACTGGGCATGGGTAGCAAAATCACCTGAGGGGAGATCACCTCACTTGTCATCTCTTTGGAAATACCTGATTTACCCAGGTTGGATTATTAATTAAACCTTAGCAAGATGCCTCTGCTACAAATAGGTTAAAAAAAATAAGGAAGAAAAAATAAAGGAAAAAAAGAAAGAAACAGAGCATCTTCTCTGGCTCCTATATTTGGGAAGCTCTAAAGACATACAGGTCTAGATGTTATCTCTTTTTATCCCATAAACATTGCATACTTGGGGAAAAAAAAATGAAATTTCACACAATATATACTCAAAAAATTCCACAATTTTTTTTCCATTATGTAGTTCACATGAGAGGATGTGTATCCCATACAGTAAAGGAAATTCAGCTCAATATCAGAAGCTCCTAACTTTAATTGTTTAAGACCTTGCTAGCAGAAAGTCAAGGCATATTTTTGTTGCTCTTTTCCATTCAGCCTGTATAATGCCTTTTTTTCAGGATTTTGACACTGGGTGAGTTGGATTCTTGGTTTGCCACTTTGAAATAATTTTTATACTTCCCATGTCAGGATTTACAGAGAAGTTTCCCTTTCTCCCAAACCTCTGCCACACACTTCTATTCTTCTCCTCCATCCCTGCTCAAGAAGAACCATCTCTGGGCCAAGTTCAATGTGTCTGGCAGGGTGTGAAGGGACTTGGGCAGCAGAAATCCAGAATAAACTTTGGCTGTGGTAGGCAGGGCACGCACAGTTCTGTGGGGAAAGGAGTATTTAGGCATGGCAGAAAAAGTAGTGTTGATCGATTTGCCTACCTGCAGATGCTGAAATCCTGCTGAGTTTTGGGGTCTTTTACAAGCTCTTTAATTGCTTCAGCAGTACTCTGTTCCATATTAAAATAATCTTTCTCAAGATCCTGGGTAATTGCCCTTCTCTGTTTTAATTCAGCAATTGTTTATTACTGCAGTAAGGCACGAGGCTTGATTTGGTTTGACTTGGTCTATACCTCACTGCAAGGCCCTGTCCCTACCCCAGAGAAGCTTCAAAAACTTATTTCCTTGCCACCAATGGCACCCTACCTCAGCCCTGACAGGATAAGAAAAGAGGGATGTTGCTTTATCACTTGCAATTGTTAAATTACCACAGCTTTGTAAAATTCTATTTGCATCTGCATTTCTGAACTTTTTAGTCCACCCAAGAAGGAAAATCAGCTTAAAGAAATTAGGTTCTCAGCATAAATAAAGAAGAGATGTGAATTATCATGGTGCCCAGGTGATATGCAATAACATAAATCTTTTTGGATTTGTTTTGGATTATGTGAGCAGAGGTTCAGAGATGTTTTAGCAGTATTGTGATGATGGAATTATTACAGGCCTCCATGGCTGTTATTACAGCCTGTGCTTTGTGTGGTTTTTATGAGGTTTAATTATCTTTACTCCAATGAATCCCACTCTCTTTGAAGAACTCTCTTTCACCTAAAAGTTACCAGATAAGCCACATCTCTGCCTAACACACTGTGACTGGGGGTGGTCATTGACCAGTTCTGAACAGCAAAGCCAACTTTATCCCCAGTTTTATTCTCTCACCAGCTTTGAAAATTGCCATCCCAGCCATAAATCCTGCCTGAGAGTGTCCAGAAGCCCTTTTGAAAGGGTCCCAAATACTTTCCTCCTTGTTTAGCATCACCATCTCAGCTTCTTCCTGTCTCCTCTGGAAACTCTGTTCACCTTTTTCAAAGTCTCTCTGCAAGCTACTCAATTAATAATGCATAATTTAATTTGTCTATTAGTGACTTAAAGAAATAAAATTTTAAACACTGCATTAATGTGTGATGTATGAGATGAAGGGTGCTTAGTGGAAATTCATTAAGACTCACCATTAATTTTCCTCTCTTCCCTGCTGCCTCCATTTTGTATCTGTGGCCAGAAGTAATCCTGACCAAACTTTCTTCTACTGGACTTTGTCACGCCTGGCAGTGACAGGTACCACTGCCAGCAGTGGCAGCAGTTGTATGGGATGAGCAGAGGAAACTTTTTCATCCTGAGGTCTGTGTTTGGGCATAACATGGAGCTGAGACCCAGCCCAGCCCTGGTTCACAGCACACCTTGCTCTTTCCAGGACACCCCTTGCAGGGATGTGCAGCCTCTCCAAGCTGTCTGAGAGCCTCATGCTTTTCACTTTGTGCTGTTTAAATGAATTGGGATTCGACTGCAGCTGCCACAGCTGCAGCATCACACAGGCACAGCACTTGGAAATGGTTTGTGTGCCACAGTTTGGGAGACCCTGACAGACCAAGATGCAGTCAGAGGTGAAATCTACTTCAATGAATCCATTGATTCCTGGGTTTATTTTGCAGGAATTGGGCCTGGTAGCTATTGAAAGCAATAAAAAAGCTTCTCTTCTGCAGGCACTACAGCAGGGTTTTCTGTGTGAGCCTGCCAAACTGATGGCTGTGCAAACCAGTGAGTTTTCTTTCTTTCATGGAGGAGTAACATTATGCACAAGTAGAGACAGTAGGAGCTCTTCCTTCTCTTGCTAATGCACTGCATTTCACACCCAAAGGGCATCATTTGCTGGGAGAGTAAATATTTTGCACATATCCTAACTGCAGTCCTGAGTATTTTTACTGTTTGAGAAGCCTAGAAAAAGAGTTTGCTCTTCCCCTTAGCGTGATCCTTTGTCAGGTTTCATGGTGGTGCATCCTCCTCCTGCCTGGTCTGCACTATGATCTCAGAGTGATTAAAACCCTCATTTCACAACAGATTTTAGATGGCATGTGCCTGGATTTCCTCCTCCCATGTGATGTTGCATATCGCCTGAAAATCATCCTTTTTCTCTCTACCACCAAATGTATTTAAAGAAAACAGTTTTTCAGCTCCTTGTTCCATCAATGCTTGAGAAGACATCTCCAATCTTCCATCTCAGTAAGAACTCAAACTTAATTACACACCTCCTACTCTGGCCAGCAGAGGTAAAGAGAACTCTTTAAGATATCTGGAGGTTTTTTTATTGAAATCAACAGCCTGAGATAAAATCTCAGTTGGATCTCGAGTGCCCATTGGGCTAAGAGGGACTGGGGATTCTCTCATGGATGTGTTGCTCTCCTACAGAATTCAAGTAAGTTCCCACCTTATATTTAATGTAGAAGTCGAGGCAATTCATAATTCAAAGCAAGACACAGGGGAATGTACAGCATGTCCAGTGAAACTGAGCTCGCCCTGATCTCGTTCCCAAGCTGTAACGTGGCTCCATGCTCATAAAATCCAGCCCAGTTTTGCTGAAAGTTTTATGAACTTCATCCAGCTGGGAATTAACTCAATTTTCAGCCAGACATCATACCTCGATAGACAGTGTGTGTGTGGGAGTGTGGATATGTGGCAATGACACAGGTTTTCATATCTGCTTCAAGTAATATTTTAGAAAACAAGAACATTAATAACAGCTTGAAAAACTAACTTCAGAATCAATTTTGTTCAGCATAGCTTGGTTCTAATATCTGCAGCCCAAAGCTGGTGGGAGTTTGTGTCTTTGATGCCACAGCCTGGAAACTGGAAGTGAATATTCTGAGTGCATCCACAGAGGGATCTGCTTCTTGGCACTCAACTCTTCCTCAATAGCTGAAAATTCCACAAGAGAGATTGCACATTTTTGGCCAATTTATTTCTGACAGAGGACCAAATCTCACTTTCAAAGATGATGAAGAAAACCCCAATTATGTTTACCAAGGAAATAACTGGTTCAGAAGTAAGGAAATGAAGGCAGTGGGAATTCTCTCAGCCTGGTGCTGGCAGTGGGAGGCTCCACACAGGCAGGACAATTCCAGCTTATCCCTCACCTCCCATAGCTGCTCTGTCAGATTCTTCTTTCCTGATACTAATAATCAGATCCACTGTAGTTTAGGGCTGCATATTTCCTCCCCTCTCCCTCTTTCTCTCTGCCTATACATGATGATAAAGGGAGCAATGGTGCTGCTGTGCTTGCCAAACCCCAAAAGTAAAAGGATTTCTATGTGTGTTCCTGGCATCCTGGGCAGGGCTGCTTTGTGCTGTTTTCCAGCCATGGAACCCCTGGATAGATGGCATGGGAGTGGCATGTCTGGAGTACCATGACAGCTGACACACGTGGGCACAGCTCAGCCTGTGGAACAGCCTGTGCTGATGCATATTCAGCTCCTGATTAAATGTAAACTCATTATGGAAATGCACAGGCTCCGCAGAGCGTTTTCGTTTGCTGGGTGTTTTCTTTGGTAGATCATAAATCACTGCCATATTAAAAATCAGTCCGTGTATAAACTATGTCAAATCCTTCATGCCATGAAACGAGTTTCAAAATTATGTTGTCATTAGGGCAATTTTTCCACCAAGAAATCATTTTTTAAATGACGTGACTCAACAGACAAAAGAAGCAGTTGCAATAATAAGGCATCGTTCCTTTGCAAGAGCTGGTTGGGAAATCAGAAGACAAGAGCTCTGTAATGTTTTAAATGATTGAATTTTGAATTGCAGAAAAGCTATGTTTGATTGCTACAAAGCAAGCTGGTTGGTTTTTTTCAGGTGTATTACCAAATTCTTTCTACATTTCACGTGTAAAATGTAATAAAACTGTTGCATCCTGATTGAAAGGGAACTGAGCTTCTTTTCATTATTGCAGGAACAAAAGTTGTCCTTCAGAGATTTTTTTTCTCAAACTACAGAAGTGTAAATTTACTTCCAAGCTTCCCTTTGCTGCAATTTCCAGCAAAATGTTGGCTTTCAGTTATTAAGAAAACATATTGTAAAGCACACAGGAAATGCTGCTTTTCCTTGTTTATAAAAGATCTGTGATTGTTTTGGGGTCCTTTTGAACAGACTGGGACACAGGTGGCTTTCCCTGAGAAGAGAGAGGGGGAAGGCAGGAAGAGGATCATGACTGTGGCTCAGCTCTGGAGCAACCCTGGACCATCCTGAAGATGAGAACTCATCATTTTCTTCATTGTTTCTCAGTGTCTTGGGACACCTTGACTCAGACTAAGGCACAGCTTAGTGTGGTTTCAGAAGGGCAAGAATAACTTGTGTTGGGCAAAATGAAATGGTTTTGTGATTGGCCCAATGGCACAGGTTAAATGAGAGCTTTCCACACTTGAAAGTAATTTCAGATTCAAGTGTGAATGCAAATGGAAAAGGTCATTTTTTGAATCAATGCCCACGGCAGGTGTTCTTGTTCTGTAACAGGTGTGCACATTTTGGTAGTGACTAATCCTCTCGGAAATTTTGCTGTATTTCTGTGTGGAAAGAATGAGGGCATGCAGAAGAGCTTCTGCTTAAGAAACAGCTACAGCACAAGGGCTCCTTTGGCTGGAGTCCTGCTGCAGGTGGGCACGCTCAGCTTTCCTGGGGTCTCTTCTGGAGGGCTGTTTGCTCTGTTTTCCCCTGTTCCCAGCACACAGCCGACACACAAGAGAGTTAATTGTCACAGCCATCCCTGGGAAGTTGCTAAGCAACATCCCTGGGCCCCGGCACCAGCTCTGCCACCAGGCTCTTCTGCTGCCACGGGACGCCTCTGGATCAGCAGATGATTCTGCAGCCCAGCAGGGAAATGCTCAGAAAACCTAGCTCACCTCCTCAGATCCCACAGCCCAATCGAGCTCACCTAACCAAAATAATTCAGTCATTTCATTTTTGTAATTTAACTCCAGCTGCTTAAAAAGTATTCCCAGTGTAAAATTTGTATAGTAAGAGCAGTTTATCCAGTTAACAGCCAATCATTTCAGATGTTTAAACCAATCACTCCTACTCAAGATAAGGTGATTGCCTTTATGATTTTGAAGTATTATTGTAGTAAGTGAACATAAGTCTTGACATTCCATGAGGCTGAAGCTGGGTGAACACCTAATCAAGTCACTGCAGTTGTGCCTCCCAGAACTGAGCCTGAGATTTTCCAATATTATCACAGATTTTTTTCAGCCTGGCATCCAAATCAAAGCCAATGCTACTGGTTAACTTGCAGCCTTTGGCTAAATCAACAAGTCTTACAATCATTAAAAACACAAGGCTGTGTACTCTTGTCAGCCCAGCCTGATTACAGTTCAAGAATTCTGGGCTACATCATCTGCTCCTAATGGAGCGTGTACCCTGCAGAGTTTGCCCTCTGAGTGGAAGGTTCAAGTCCTGAATACCCTTGAGACAGCAGCAAACCTCCTAATCAGCAATGCAATCCATTGTTATATCTATTCTGAGAACAAATAATTCTAGGCCTGCCAGAGGTAATAAAAAAGGCATTTTATTTTATTTTATTATGGGTGAGTGTCCTGCAGTGATTTTGAGGTCTGACTGAAGACAATGGCACTTAGTGGGTTTGCTTTCTGTGTCAATTCTCTGTCATCAAGCAAAGGAAAAGTCACACTGCAGTTTCTCTCCCTCGCCAAGGGGCTCCTACTCTCTTGTTCTTTTTGCCTCACTGTGCTTAAAAAACTTGTAGGAACTTAATTATTGGTCAAGTTTGGCTGAACTTGGACCCCTCAGAAGCTACTGGTGAAAAGATAAGATAAACAAGCACTCAAAGGCTGTGATTAAAGAAGCTTCTTTTCCTTAGGGAACCAGCCCTAGTAGCCAATCTTAGTAACTCCAAAGAATCCATTCTTGTACATGCTTCCAGGCTATGAAAAGCACACGGATTTCAGCCTGAGGAAAGGGCCTTGAATGGATAGGTTTTTATCCAAATCCCTGACCCTTGTTAAAATAGTTTGTTACTCTTTCTTTGGTTTTAAGCAGCATTTTGCATAAATATTGATCATTCTCATTTTCTACCTCCACTTACAACACCTTGTTATCAAGTTTAGCAGTATCACTGTTTTAACACATTTGATTTTTCAATTTCTTTGAATTTTTGGATTCTCAAAAACTCTCATTGTCACTGCGGGCATCAGCAGAGTGAATTTCATTGACTGGCAATATAAATGCTTTATTTCATTGCCTTTTCTAGGCTTTTAGGAATATTTACGGTGCTTTGGCAGTTTGTAGATCACAGATAGAAATGGCTATTCCAAAGTTACTGTTTTATTTCATTTGGTTTTACTGTGTTTATAGTCAGCTGCATCCTGAAACTATTCTCAGCTAAAGTCTGGACAACTTCCTATAATGTTAAGCCAGAATTTTTTGTATCTTTTGATGTTCAAGCATATCTGAAGCACACTGTCTTAGTTGGAAAGAGATTAAATATGTGTGCTGCTCTGGGAAGGGGAAGCACACCTCTGGAAACCAGTGAAAGTAAGGAGGGTAACAGCAAAACAATCCCAGGGTCACTCACATTTTGTTGATGATTACAGCAGAGTACAATAGTGACCAGTACATTGCACAGTGACAAGTGCACTGTGAGAGAAATTCCAGTTTTCTTTAGGTTAGTGGGAGTCTTATCATCAGCTTCAATGGATTCAGGATCTACATTTTATTATTTGGGGGTTTAATATACTCACATCATTATACTCCATAGAAGATTGACAGAAATGTGACATACTCTGCTCTTGTTAGTTTTGCTTTTCCTCTCTTTTTGCTCAGTGTTTTTTAAAATTCACTGTAACCTTCTCAGCTAGCCTTTAGTTCCCTATCTGTATTTGGCAGACTCCATGCACTCCATGCACCACTTTACTGTGCACAGACCTTTTTTCTGTTGAGCAGACAGCAAATATGTTGTCCTTTTTCTGTTTGGATGTGGAGTCTGAGCACCCCTGAGGTCATCCAAGATCCATGAAGGGGCAGCAATAGCACTGTGCCATGGCTGGCAGCTAAAACGGTTCTGCATCAGCCTCTTTAGTGCACAAGGGCTTTACCTTGGGGGACTGGTAATGACATGAGGAGCCTTCTCCACAAATGTGCTGGAGGGGGCCTCACAAGAGCATCTTGTTAAAATTCCCCTTTTATAAGTGGAAATTGCTTTGCCTCAAAGGTCAGCTGCTTTTCACGTATCATTTAATCATGGCTGTGATAGATGACTTATCTCTGAGGCTATAAAAATGTTTTGCTTCCTGATGTACATTACAGTATAATGTTTTGGATTAAAAAAAAAAAAAAAAAGCCAAGAAAAATGAGATGATATGACACTCTAAAACTGCCAGCAAAAGGAATCCACTATTACCTAAAAACATTAACACTCCAGATTCCCAGATAAATCCCCCTACCCCTCTCGTCTAAAGCCCCAAATGGAATTGTGAGGAACACCATCACCATGAAGGCCATCTTCACCCATAAAATGACTGCAGATTGGTGGCATTTTCTTCACTCTTTGTGACAGGGAGGTGACAACAACTTTCTATTATTAAAGCTAATAAACAGAGACATCGTTGTCGCCATGGTTCTGCTTTCACCAAACAAGTCAGATTTGTCACTGATGGCACACTGAGCATTAAACTAAGCAAAGAGAAAGTACAGGGTGAAATCCTGGTCCCTCTGGAACCACTGGATCTTGGAGCATGACTTGAACATCCCTAAAAGGGAAGTTATTCAGTATCTGAGCAAAATCTCATTTTTTTAATCTTCTCTGCACTGTAGGAAAGCATCCTGATGATCAACACTTGTGGGTTTTAAGTGTCCTTCACAGGCCCAGATGATCAATACTGCTGGAATACTAAATATATCCTTTTCTAAGTATGAGCAAACAGTCATTGTGGCAATGGGAGAATGTCAGCAGTAATTGTGGCAATGGCTGAATGTTGAAAGTACATGTAAAAATTAGGTTGATTACAAAAAAAAACAAACAGAGGATTCATGGAAAATTAAATTAATCAAATGTCTTTAAAAGTAGGGTCAGTTTCATACTATACTCATAAGTAAAAAATTAAAATTTTCAGGTCAGCACCTGAGTCAATCCTTGATGATTTTGTACAAATAGAAAGACTCATATCTGTTCCTTAAAATTGAATTCAAATTGATTTGAATCTCCTGTATTCTGAAAAGGGCTGTCAACTTTCTCAGTGAATTTTTACTTAATAAAAGCTAACCTGCAATTTAAAGTGTTGCAAAAGTGGCTTAACTGAAGTCTCATTTTCAGTCTGTTTAAATCAATAATTGCAATCTTGTGTAGATGCACTTAAATCAATGTATAGCTGCCATATAAAACTCCACCCTTTGAATTAAGCCAGATCAACATAAGAAAGTTGTAAATCAATTTAACTGTGTCCACATATGGATTTGTTTGAAGTTTCATGAAACTGCTTTAAAGAAAAAATCCAACTGGAACCACTGCCACTTCCTTTTGCAGGCAAAACCTATATTATGTTAATTTATTAGGAACTGGAACTCCTCTGACAAATGTATTGAATGGCCAGCAGAACTCTGCAGCTGAAGTGCTGAACATCATCCTGAATTCTTGCTTTTGTTATGGATTTGACTGATAAATGTTTTTGCATGAATCCATGTTTCTCCTTCAGTGCGATTTAACCTATGCATTTGTCTTCCTAAACGGGTTGGGATTTTTTTGTTCTAGAGTGAGCTGAATAACTTAATCCAAACAGGATTTCACCCTGTGTTTTTGGGCTGTCAGTAGCTGCATAGGCTCCTCACATCAGCAGCTATGTTCTTAATGGAATAACCTGGCCTTTCAGTTTGATTTATGAATACAAGCAAGGAAAATTTTAAATTCAGTCAGAAAAATTGTCCATGTATTGTCTAGCCAGGATGTTCTGGTAGGGTTTCCTTTGTATCTAGGAAATTGATGCTTCCATTAATTTATAGCTTCTAACAACAGAGATCTTCAGTTTGTTCCTCATTAAAAAACATTAGTTCTAATTAAAGCTCCCACTTTTTTGTACTTCTGGAAACTGTGTAGAGAATAATCATCCTTGTACATATATCTATCCCTCAGTGAACTGATATTTGTCTTCCTCTCCAGAATTCATGGTATTTCTTCTGTAAGTGACTCATTTTGGTGAATACTTTCAAAAGGCAGCAGGAAAGAAAAAAAAAAAAAAAGTTCAGACTTGCACAACCCCAGTTCCTAATGTCTTATCTGAAAATCACAAACCTACAGCCACGAGAAACATACATAAACAGCCAAATGGGTCTCTATGGCTTTGTCTAGATCTTTATTTTCCCCAAAATACAACTGTTATTCTGATAAAAGCTATTGCTGCTCCCTGCAGAGTTTCCTTAGCCAATAGACAAAGGTAATTCCAGCTACAGTCACACTTCTGCTGGTGGTGTGCTCATCCCCATCACATGTCCTGCACAGCACTCAGAAATTCAGTAGGAGAATAAGAAATTAGTAGTGGTGTGGCCTTTCACACCCATTTGACCTGGAATAATGTATACATCTAATTTTGTACACGCTCATTATTTCCTACCTGCACTGCAGGGCAATACCAGATTTCCCAGTGCCAGAGCCTAATGAATATTTTCTGTGGTATGGAAGGACTTATTTAACCTGCAGTGGACTCCTCTTTGTTTTTCTCAGTTGTGGTTTACTGTAGGCAGTCTGAAGGGAACTTCAATAAAAAACCACAGATGTGGAAAGAAAACACACTGAAGATGTACCAAGGGCAAACCTCTCTGCCAGGCAGAGCCCTCTCAGGATTATTATTCCCAGCACAGTGTGAGCACAGTGTTCTCAGTATAACACTGCTCCAAACACCCAAATGGCTGGAGAGTTTTGAGAGGGAAAATCTAGAAAACCACCATGGATTTTCTGCAAGTACTTAAAACCTGTACTAGTACATTTCTCTTCAGTAAAATATCTATATGCTGAAGGAATGAAATCAAGAGAATAAATAATCATACTTGACATATTTCATTACCACATGTGGAAGTTCACAATGTCTTGTTTGTTGGCATCAGCATGGAGATTCAGACCACTTCAGCCTCTGGAGACAGCCCTCCCTTATTTAGATGTTTTTCTGCCTCTTTCTCACCTAGACTCAGCCTTCCCCATCCTTTATCCCTTATCTTTTGTACACATTTTTGTCCTATCAGCTCAGTCTCTCAAATCAGGACATTGTCCTCTTTTCATCTTCCTTCCTGATGTTTTTTATCCCTCTGACAGAGCTGAACATGTAAAATTTTCTTAAGAAAGGATGTTCTTTGTCATTTGAGACTTTCAAGCCTAATCAACAAGAGTGGGGATTTAATTGGTGAAACAGAAAGCAGCCAACAAGCTGCAGGTAATGCTCAGATGTTAAAAAAAATTAATTACTTGTGGGTAGAACTTCCTTGTTAAGGTTTAAGGTTTAGGGCTGGACACATTTCAATGATCTCAGCCCAGAGGGATGCTGACAAAGCTTGGGAAGAAGGATGTCCAGTGATAATGGACACAAAGAAGACAGAATTTGTGGACCACAGGGACATCTGGCAGAACTCCCAAGACAAAGAAGTCCCTGCCCACCTCCTGCTGCCACCTTTTCCTTCAGTCCTGCGCCCTCTAAAAATGTCTCCAAAAATGGTTTGATTCTCACGCTACTGGTCCATGAGACAATGCTAAATAGTCTAGGAAATAATTTAATTTTCAGATGAAGTATGGTTTTTTATGACCCACAAGGAATTCAGATGGTTGAGAGGCTTTACTGAGCAGCAGACTTAGGAAATCCTGCTCCAGAAACTGTTTCCATGGTTAATTTGACAATAAACTTATTCTTGCCACATATGTGACTTTTGAGTATGCAGAAAGACCTTTTTCTAGCCTCAGATTTATAACCCGTTGGGTTGGCAAAATCTTTTATGAATTCCTTAACTGTGCATTTTGGCCTGACTTCATCTTTCATGCAAACCATCAATTCTATTTCTGTTCCCCAAACCCATCTATTTTTACATGGGGGCTTTGTGTGTTACTCTCTGCATGGTCCTGGCTGCCACACTCCCAGCCTTCATCCAGTCTCACATTTTTCCAGAGCATTGTCTGCCCAAAAACTCCTGTTTCCCGTGACCCTGTTTCCAGGCTAGCAGCTTCTCAGTTCCTACTATTGTCTTTAGTCTCTACCTGGCACTTTTCCCACTGCTTCCAGGCACAGACATCTTTTCTTTGTCTTTTCCTTTTGCTTTTCAGAATATTCCTCCTCTTGTTCCTGCCAACCCAGCTCTCTCCTGGTACAGGTTCTCCTGCTGAATCTGAGCTGAGCTCCCCTTTCTGCTCCAGCCCCAGCCCTTGCTTTTTTATGCTGCTGTTCCCCATCACTTTCAGCAGAAGCAAAAAATTCCTGCTTGATGGCAGTGTAAAATCATACACTGGGGTTTTTTTTTAATGATAAACAAGGTTTATCCCATTCTCTTTGAAGAACTTATATTCTAGCATATTTTAAATTGTTTCAGATTGGCAAATGGTACCTTTCCCCCCCTCTCCACGTTCCCAAATGCTGCCTGATTCCCAGGATCTCAGCTAGAACTTTGCAATTAGGCAATTTTCAAACTTGTCAAAGCTGCAGACAATACGAGGCCAGACAATGCAGCATAGACATAACACATTAGAGTGAGTGTTCCAGTTATAAAATAAGACAAGTTGTGCATAATAGAGAAAGGAGTGAACGAGGGCAGAGGGGGAAGAGAAGGGCTTGAATTCCTTCCTCAGCCTCAGTGGTTCTTAAGCAGTTGGATGGAACTGCAGGCTCCAAGTGGGTTTGAATTTGTCTCATTACTCTCTAGGGTGGAAAGCTGCTCCTTCTGTCCTGCTCCCTCCCCAGACAAACACCCTTTTTTCTATTTTGGGCTCGAGCTTATTCTCTGTTTCCTGTAAAATCCTACTCAGTGCAGGCGTGATCCCTGCAGCTCTTAAAATCCAGAGCCGCGGTGACCTGGTGTGAGACAGTTCAACAAATAAACAAAGCAAATGGGATTTGTTCACAGATATTTTTCTCCTAAAGACCATTTTAATTCTTGTGCCTCTCTCTGCTCCTTCAGCTGCCTGACTGCTGGACAGTCCCAGGAAACACTTAACCACTGCCCTATTTCCTTTATTATGGCACTCCCAGGCACTGGAGAAAAAGGACTCTGCCAGCTCAAACTCCATACTGTGTCTGATAAAATTGGTATTTATATTTTTGTGCCAAGCCATCAGGGACCCACAAAATCACCTCTTATTACAGCATGCTCTGCCCCCAGGGCCCTTTCATGGGGTGACCTCCTCCCTCAAAGAGCCTCAGGCTGATGCACTTCTTCATTAGCAAAGTGTTGTAGGGCCTTCTGGGCCCTGGGACTGTCCAGGGTTATCTGATCTAATTTCTTAATTTTAATTGTTGGTACAGGAGTAGAGGCAGCAATTCGGAGCAGTGTTTAGCACTGAGGGCAGGAGAACACATTCCATTTCACCTGTAATAATTTGGATTTCTTTGAACGATAGACAGGGAGCTAACCAGAACTGCACAGGAGACCTCTACAAATGTTATTAATTTATTTTTAATATGGTAGGATCGTATATACAGAGAGGCAACAGAAAAAAACAGAGGTATTTATGCAGAATATTAATTTTTTGTACTTAAAATTCTTTCTGCAGCAGCTCAGAGGCAGATGACACTCTCTGTTCACCTCACTGGGAGAACTCAGGGTTTAAATAAGGCTTCTTTAACTAGTTAAAATTTCTTGGCAGTTTATTACCTTGGTCCTTAATTACATTCATTTCCCTATGGAGATTCCTTTGACAGAGATTCTCCATCACATGACTGCTGGAAGGTTTCCAACTATTCACATTTTTCCCCATTAATTTCACACTCAAATATCGACTCATTTGGGGATTGAAGCGACAATAAGGCTGAATTTCTGATTTGTAGAGCTGGATATACATGTCCTGGGGTATAGGATATACTATTAATTCATGCCCCGTTGGATGACTGAAATTGTCTAGGGGAACTCTCAAAGTTTTTGCTTCAGCAGCAAATCAAAAGGAATAATGTGATGATGGCTTAATGCCTCTGAAGATAATGGAAGTGTCAGAGACTCTTTAGCTCGTGATGTGAGAAGCTGGTGAGGGAGTACAAGACCTGAATGCTGGAATTGAGCACAGGCTGAAACTCTAAAGTTTGTAGATGGTGGAGGATAAACCTCATTTTCTCTGTGTAAGCCATACTGATCACTGGATTGCTTGCAGTGGTACAAATAAGTTTCAATGGTTGTGGAAGTTTTGAACAAATCCAATTGGACTTGGAGGCAAATGAAGCTCAAAGGCATTTTCAGACTCATGGTGTCCATACCAGTTCCTAAGCAGCTCTCTGCCAGCACTGCTGAGAACAGATCCCAGTCTAAAGTCACAGCACAGCATCACTGCTGCTCACCACCCAGGGCTTTCCTCAGCCTCACTCTTCAAATATAATTCCAAGCACCTCTTTTAAAAAAGGAGTTTAAGGAATGCTGTGTGGATTCCTGTGACAGGAAACATCCTCCAGGCTTCCCCTGCTTTCACATTCTTAACTGCCTTCTCATCTGATGAGGAAAATGCCTGTGCTGTGCTACCACAATTTGTGGTATGCTACAAAAGCTCCTGGCAATTTCTGGATAAGTAACCCCCCATGGCAGTGTGCTCCTACCCAGCAGGTCCTCGGGTTCTGAAAATTGAAAAAAGAATCTTTCATTTCCTCAGAACTCTGCGGATGATGTTAATAATTTACCATGTCGTATTATAGAGGGCTACTGTTCTGCCCAACAGGGCTGTTTAATCAGGCCTTTCAACCATAATCAGATGAGAAATGCCTGCTTTTCCAGCTAATTCCCAGAAATAATGCCTGTCCATAAAGGAGGGATTGAGCCTGACATGAATGTACTCTTTGAAATCATATTGCTATTAGCCAGAGCTTGCTACATATCTGGAAATGGAGCCTGCAGCGCCAGATAGAAAGGAGTAATTTGCTTTTATTTCTGAAGGACTCCTAAAATTTCTCTATGCTAATTTAACTTTTTACTAGGATATATCTGGTAGTTTCTGTGTTATACAGGTTGAAGGAGGAGGGAGTGCTTGTTTAGTTTTCGCTGGCAAGTTCTTTTTCCTCTGTAAATTTTTTGAAGTATCTCTCCAACAGAAATGTAAAATCCCCAGTGTCTGTTCCTTGCATGTGTTTCCATTCAGAGGGTTACAGATGCTCAATCACAGGAAACAGTCGTGGCAACACAAGAGACAGAGAAAAATAACAAAGCACTGCAAAGCAGAAGGAAATCTGCCCGAGTACAGAACCCAGAAAATGGCAAAAGGACAGATAATCTACGTGGACTGGATATATGAACTTCCAGGTATTACTTACCTGTACATCTTGCAATGTAATTCCAGCACAGTTGTAGTTTTAGCTGGTTTATGGTTTGGGGTTAGATATACCCAGAAAGGAATCAAAGCACTAAAGCAATCACAGTAGCCATATAGGTGATTTAAGGTATTGATATCAGAAAAGCAAATTAAAAAAGAAAAACCCTGGAAAGGCCTGTGCATAATAAATGTAATTTTTTCTTCCTTTTTTTTTTACTCATTATTTGAGATGGAGGCACGGTTGGGATATGGTGAGCAGATGTGGTGTCCTGGAGCTTTTCCAACACTCAGTACCTTCCTTCCCTGATCACTTGGTATTACACCTAGGAGAGCAAGCACTTAGAAGGACCTGGGAAATTGAAATTTAGAAAGCTTGGTGGGTTTTTGCTGATGTCAAATTATTCCCATCTATTATTTCTTCAGTAAGTTTGCCAAATGCAGCATATTGCTTGTAACAGAGACTTAGGCTTCAACTGAGGCATTTGACACAGTGGGAGCTCTGTATCCTCACTAAGAGACTTCACATGCAGAGATTATTTCCTTTCCCATCAGAAAGGCAGAGAGAAAGAACTGCATTTAAACAAGACCATTACCATGAATCGTGAACTTTCCTATTAAGACTCCTGTCTTGTGCCATGTGGTTATACTCAAGGTCTGAGTGTTTTTGAGGACAAAAACACAATAAAGACAAATTTACAAAATAGGGACAGGGAAACTCAGATTCTGGGTGAGAGGAAGTGGGAAAACAGGGGAAGGGGCTGGGCCTGTGAAAAAGAGGGGATGGGTAGGAACAAAACAGGAGCATCTGAGACTAAAATGAAAGCCAGTTAGTGAAGTAAAGAAAAAGAGCTGCAGATGGGTAGAAATCACAGTAGCCCATAGTCAGTAGCCTTTCTTATCTTTATTTCCTTTCAGGCACCAGTGCATCACTCACGTTATTCATGCATCACTCGGTGCCATCCTGCAAGAGCAGCTTGCTTTGGTGAGTCCGGAACATGGATCCACCTGCCCCTGTGGGCTCTGAGAGAGCAAACAGGGTGGCACAGCGGGGTTTTTCTGCAGGCACTCCTCTTCTAAAGCAAAGTGAGTGCTTTCCTGCAGGGAAACATCTCTTTGGTGCACTTCAGTGTGGAGATAACAGCGCACTATCTGCAAACAAATTATCTCTATTGATCTGCCCGGCTAGGTGTGCCTGCCAACAGGTCATTAACTCCCTGCCACGGCTGGAAGGGACCTGAAACCTGATAGCACCGTTTAAATGCATCTTTCCTGCCATTTTATTGCCTCAAGAAGAACCCTGTGGAATTGGCCTTTTCTCTCCTGCTGGACCATTTCACCTCCCATCTCGCTATACCTGTTCCAGGAGATAATAAAGAGTGTGCTTGGAGGGGAGAAGTTGTTTGATGCATTAGTCACAGCCATTGGTTAAGCTTTTATATACAAGTAACAACTCGTAATAACAAAAAGGAGCTTGGTGGGAAATAAACAAACAAACAAATACTAAAGCTTTACAGATATTAAAGTATATCAGTACAAATATTTAAGCTTTTTTCTGGTTTCTGCAAAAGATGCATTTTGTGAGATGGGATTGCAGCTGGGCTGAAAAGTTCATTGAGAAACATAGTTTTTCCTGCTTAGCATATCTCCTGGAAAATCTGAGTTGTCTTGTGCCTAAATTTTTAAAAGTAATTGTCTTAATACACCGTGTTCCCTAACAAAATTTCTTTTTTTAACACACACTAACTGCATTCTCTCATTTTTTAAGGGGAATTTGAAAAATGTTTCAATCAGTTCCAGAGGTTTACAGTTCACTGTTGGTTTAGAAGACAGTAACCTATCGAAATTACTTCTATTTTTATCAAACAGGGTAAAAACTTCCTCAAGCAGTGGGGAGAGGCATAGTTTGAGAGGCTGCTTTTATCTGCCCTCTCAGGAGCTCTGGCAGCTGCAGAATGACCTCTTTTGAAGTTCTACAGTATGTTGCATTTAACAAATCTAAATTAAATATTCAGCTGCCTGCAAAGATCTTGCCCTTAATCCACTGTCAGTGCTCTCCCTTCCATGTCATTCTTCCCTGGTACTGGTGTTTATGAGCCTTTTATGTTTTAGCAGCTCCTGCAAGCCAGGCAATTGTGTCCTCTTGAGCCTGGAAAGAGAGAAAAAGAAGATCAGTGTAAGAGAAATGCAGTTGCAGGTGGTTTAACTACAAGGATGCTCATGAGCCACAGACTGTTAGACATTGGGAGAATATTGCGGAATTTTCCAAACTTTTGCTCCCCCACAGGGAATTAACTCTGGCTGCTGTTGAAGACCTCTGGTGTGACCCAGGATGGGTGGTCTTGTTTTCCTGAGCAGGTACCCACCCTAACCAGAGCAGGAGGGTGAGGGGTTTACTTTTGCCTTGGGTTCTTTCCTAGAATGGAAGGTCAGAGGCCAAAATGGGACACAAAAGAATGAGCGACCAAAGTTCTTCTTTGAGATGTTCGGTTTTTCTTCTCGTCAAAACTTCAAACACCAAGTGTGCTTGGATTCTTTGAATACAGCATGACTTCCCATTTCTTCTTGCCTCTTTTCCCTCTCTAATCTAAACTTATCTATCTACCTAGAGAGTCCTGGATTCCTTTAAACTAACCTCAGGTACCTGGCTGGAGAATCTATATCTGGATGGAGGTCACTTGGAGGGTGCCTTTGCAGCCAGTGAACCTCCAGTGAGTGATTCATTTCTGAGGTGGGCTGCACCTCCCTCAGGAAACATGAATAACCATGTGGGAAACCTAACCTGACCTTGTTTCTAATTTAAGCACATCACCTAAGTGTCTAACTTGTCAGGGCCTCAAGTAGGAACAGGATTTACTGCCCTTGTACCTTCTATCCTTTCAGAGATTTATTATTCTCATTTGTCCTGAAAGTTATCAGCTCTTTGCAATTTCTAATCCATAGATACCATGGCACAGCTGTTGTGACATCAGTATAAAATCAAAATCTGTGATAAATAAAATTAAAGGATAGGTGCTTGGGATCCTCCATTTCCAGATACCTTTCATGTGCAAAGAACATTATCAGGGTTAAAACAGAACAAGTTTAATAGGCAGAATGGAGATATTTAATTCCCCTTAAAATCCACAATTTTTCACTCTACAGCCAACAATGCAGGACCTGCCACAACATGTGGCCAATCTTCATTTTCTAAGTAAGGGAAGAAGGAACCATCAGGATTTTATTTGCCAAACTATTGTTATATCTGTTTCTATTGGAATTCTTGCCTGATTTAGTAATCGAGCTAATTTTGCACACAATAAAATGTTGTCATGATGACTTAATTTTGCATTTTCCTAGGGAGAAAAAAAAAAAAAAGCAGATGCATAAATGAGGTTTTCTGTAAGAAATCTAATGGAATGGGATTCTTAAAAATGAGCACCTAATAATATTTATTTGTAATAGAGTACCACTATGGTTACCTAAGCTTTCCTTCTGGAAGCACGCAAGAACTTATGAAATTATTCCACCACAGGCAGCAAAAGTCTACAAAACATTGCTATGACTTTTAGTTTTCTCCTCAAGAATTTCATTAGATGAGCAAGAGCAGCTTTGAGTCTTCACTTTTGGCAGTATCCACACAAACAGTGTGAGAGTTAAATGTCGTCTCTCAAGATTTTACAGTTCAGCTTTCATTTGATGAAGGGATGATTCATATACACTTGGTGTTTTCAGAGGGAAAAATCCCCAAAAGGGATTTTTTGGAGTGAGGCTTTCACACTTCCTTTGTCTGGAAGGTTCAAGTACCATCATTTTGCAGATGGGCAGATTCCTGTCTGAGCATCCCCAAATGTACACACATCCTTGTTTGTTGCTCGTCCCTGTTTCTTCACCAGTTATTGTCCCTTTCTCTTGAGATGGTCACAAAACACCAACCAGCACCGGCCTTCCTACAAACACTGGGGGCTGCATGTTTATGTTTTAGAAGGACCAAAATCTGGGGTTTTACCAGAAGCTGGAAGGATCCTGAAAACTTTCAGACTCTGCTGTTCTAAGCTCCTCTCTCACCCAGCTTTGTTCTCTTCTTTAGAAACCTTTGTGCTCTGTTGGAAACACCTGGAGAAAAATTCCCAGGGAAGGGAAGGGAAGGGAAGGGAAGGGAAGGGAAGGGAAGGGGTTTTTCCTCACCATTTCCTAAGGTTCTGCTGCCATTGTAATACTCAGTGAGTATGAAATTTGCACAAAGCATTGAAAATACTGGAAGCAAAATTGATCAGTAGTGTCAAATATTAATTAACCAGACCAGACTCCTGCTTCTTCATTGGGAAAAGGCTCTTGGTGACTGAAATGTGTCTCATACTGCAGGTCTGGTTTTGTCAGTGAGGTGCATGAGTAAGTTGCTGCATGAGGCATGAGATTCTGCCTAAAAGAGCAGTATCTGCCTCCTTGAAACAGCTTTTCACACTCTTTCTCTGTGTCACTCTATATGTGATATGGCTCAGCTCGTTACCATCAACCAAAGACCATAAATAGAGAGTAAAAGCTAGTATAGAGAGTAAAAGCTTGCTTAAGAAAGAGAGAAACATGTTGTAGTGAAAACTTATTTATGCACAATCTGTGCAGGCAGCAGAAATTTCAGACACATTTTGGAGGGAGGGGGGCACAGTTCTTGGATCTGCAATCCAAAGACCATTATCTTACCAGATTTTTTTTGTTGTTAATTAAAATAAAAGGTAAGAGTTTAGCTAAATCTCCTTCCCTTACCTTTTTCTCATGATCTCTCCATTTTTCTATTCTCATAAACAGCTGGATTACTTTTATCAAATAAATACTCTTAAAAGCAACAATATCCATTCTATTTGCATGCCAGCTAGAAGAAAAACAAATTTTCTTTCTCTGTTTCCATGTAATTCCTCTTTTTGAAAACAATTTTTTCTCCCTTTGTAACTTTCTTCCTGGGAATTTTATTATATATCAATACTTGAAATCTCTCAAAGAACCTAACATTCCAAATAGGAAAGGAAAAAAAAAAAAGAACTTATTATGATAAATACCTTCCAAAGATATTTCTTCCTTTTTTATGAGAATATAAATACAGACTCTTTCATTAGAATGTTATAACTCAGATCCTCATATGCATCTGAGCCTGTCATTATTTATAAGAATAATGATGTGTCATTGCTATGCAGTCATGATTTCAGCTGCAATTTAAGCACTCCAGGGAGGTACCAGCAGTGCCTAAATCATGAACTCTTCCCTCAAAGTGCTGCTTCATTTGGGTTGTTCAGCCCTGTCCTGCAGCAGCCTCCAAAATCAGCACCCATGGGGACAGGGGGGATCCTTGGCTCAGCAGCTTCCCCACCCTGGGAGCTGGGAAAGGATGGAAGAACAAGGGTGGTTTGCCTTTCCTTGCCAGGAAGGATTGTCCTTTCAGAAAGGCACTGCAGAGGGCTTTGGGAGCTGCTGATCTTTACATATTTCATATTACGTATTTTGGGAGTCTCTGATCTTTACATATTTCTTGCAAAATGTGAGAAAATAATTCTCTCTGCCTTTGCTTTAGCACCAAACTTCTGACAAAGCAGGTTTTGGTGTTTCCTTCTTTTAATCTCATTTTTTAAAGCACTCCTATTATGAAGGATTCTAGACAGAGAGATTAGCTTTATTTGCCCTAAATTTAATCCAGTGGGAGCCTTGTATCAGTGGGGATGCACTGTAGCAGCAATTATGGAAATATCAGTGACTATTCAGCAATTGCTAATGTAATCCAAGGTTAGATATACACTCAGGCCTTTACAAACACATGAAAATCAGCCATATTTCTGAACAATGAATGATCTTGGAAAATTGTGAAAAACAATATCTAGAGTGGAGTGAATCAGACTCATCAATTTTACTAATTACTTATTTATCAAAAATGCATTTGTTGGACAGTCAGAATTCTCCACTGATATGGCTAATGGTTTAAAAATGGAAATGATGTTATAAATATGCTGAATTCAAACAGGATTTTTCAACTTTTGCCTTCAAAATCAGTTTGAAGTTGCCAACTATTTTTTTTCTTTTTTTCTTTTTTCTTTTTTTTTCTTTTTTTTTTTCTTTTTAACAGAGGGGATTAAAGTATTAAAGATAACAGTTCTCTTCTGGTCAGCAAGAACATTCAGTAATTCCAAATTATTTCTTTTACAACCTGTGGTACTGAAAAAAAATGAGAGAAAAAAAGTTGACTTTAGCCCAGTGCAAATGTGAGGTAGCAGATATTGAGCTCATCTGGCTTAGACCAGGCAATTAGCAGTAAATTTGGCTTTTTTTCTTGGCTGGACTGTACAGCTGGCTGGATGTCCATGTATATTTTTTCATAAGCCAAAGTACTAGAGAAACTGTCTCTCCAGATTTCCAGAGCTTTAGTGCCATGAATATAAGAGCAAATGTCAAGAACAGAGTCAATTTTCTCAAATAAACAACAGAGTGTCTGAAGATGTATAAGGAGCTGTGTTACTGTCTAGTTTTTTAACTCAGTGGAGGATTTCAACTTTCTTTTTTTTCTTTTGTTATCAAAGATGAATTGGATTATCATTTATCATGGTGTCAGATTCCTTATAAAAGACAGTGTGGTAATAACAGGACATTTTCATGTTCCTATTTTATTTAGTACTTCTCTTCCTGAGTCATTAATTATTTTTGACAGTGCCTGGTGTTTCAGGTCACAGAGGCAAAATTAGCAGACTCAGTTCACTTTTGCCCAAAAGTGAACCATTCCTGCTGCCAGACAGATCCCACACATTTCAATGGCTCCTACTGATCCTCAGGCAGGAGACAGGGCTGAATGCTGGTCAGCAGAAATGGCAGGAAGGCTGTAGAGAAGGGAGGGAGGCCAGAAGGGTGATTCTCTCAGGACACTTTTCTGGTTTCTCATTTCCCAGGCAAGCATGAAAGCCTCACTTTGTGTGCCTTAAGGCAATGTCCCCTCTGTGCTGTGACAAGGACACACCAAAGATTCTCTCTCAGCATAAACCATCCTGTTGCTGGCAGAGTCTGAGCAACTGTGCACCTGCATCTTGCATAAAAGAAAGGGAATGAGGTTATTTTGCCTCTCTGAGAGGAAGGGAAGTGACTCCCTTCACACTGAAGCATCACCACCCCAGCCCACCACTGTCCCTCTCCTCGCTGAGCGGTGCAACGTGAGACAATGAAAATGGAGTTATTTGAGACACTGCCTGCCCACCTTGTGGTCTCAAAAACCCTCACATCTCTCCATCCCCTCTCCCCTGACTTCCACTGAGGTTTCTTTCTGCCTGCCAATACTTTTCTCCCAGTTTGTACTAGGTTTGATATTTTGGCAAAGCAGCTATTTCTTTTTCCCGATGAAAGAAGGAACTGAACACCGCAGCAGCTTTTTGTCGTGGGTATTCCAAGTGAACCACAAACTCGAATTTAGCATGAACAGCATGGACACTCTTCAGAGAATGCAAGGTCCAGCACTAGCTGTGGCTTTTTGTTGAATTCCCATCTCGGTTTTCATTGTAATGCCAATTTAAGCTACTGCCAAGAGCAAAAGGAATGAGATCAGTAACAAGATTTGCCTCTAGATGAAGCACATGGTGTAAGTCTCTCCCAGAGATAAACACCAGACTCACTGAACTATGAGTATGACTTATAAAAAATAATGATTTTGTATAGCCTCTAGGTCTTCCTGCTGCTTCTACATTAGTAATTGGATCTTTCCAAACTCAAATAGTATTTCAACTGGTGCTGCATCGAAATAGCTTTGTATGTGTATTGTCTATAAAAAGGAAGGAAATGAACCCTAAAAATACATTCTGTAATAAAGGATAGAAACCTCCTTCTTTCTGGCATTATTGAAAATGTAGTTAGGAGAACTTATCATGAAGGGAAACAGAACATCATTTAGGGGAGACAAAGAACAGAGGAAATCCTTATGACTCAATTGAATACAGAAACCTCAAAATTAAAACATCTATCATAATTTAGTCTGAAATCAAAATACTGATTTCAGTTTACACATGCAGTGAGGGAGTGGGAGAATGGGGGAATCCTGCTGCTAAAATACCACTTGTCAGGAAACTGAGGGACCTGAAATTTGGTTTGGCTTCATGATCCATGCACTGTCGTGCCACATCCCCTAAATACAGCCAAGGCAATCAAAAGTGGCGAAGTGGCATGTGCTGTATGCATCCACTTTATGACAGCAGCATAATCTGCTCACTTTAATCTGCAGCTCTG